>JAODUG010000007.1:2438504-2464869 GCA_027564795.1 Aphredoderus sayanus
CACACTGGCCTGGGAACACCTCGGGATCCCCCAGTCAGAGCTGGCTAATGTGGCTAGGGAAAGGGAAGTTTGGGGTTCCCTGCTGGAGCTGCTGCACCCGCAACCCGACCTCAGATAAGCGGTTGAAGATGGATGGATGGATGTATGTTTCACTAAACCACAGGTGAATATTTAAATTCTAGTCTAACACACCATACTTTGGTGCGTTATAGCCAGACACCGTCATTTGATGCATATTAAACTTGAAAAAGGCATTATTTGCACTTTTCATAACAACCACCAAAAGGGTTCATTTCAATGTTTAAAGCTAAGCTAGTTAGAAATAACAAGGTCCAGGACAGAGGTTGGTACTAGCGGGCTCGTTTCATTAGTATGCATGTTTGACGATAGAGAGAAAACAAAAGGACATTGTGTGCTGTTCTGTCCTTTTCGTTATATTTAGTTTGCAAGACACAAAGAAAAGCTATAAAGCTATAAACATTCTTCAGCAGTCTTCAACCACATGCTCTTTCTTATCAGAGTTTCTGCAATGTGCACAGAGTAGCAGGAATATTGCCATATTCAGACATGGCTGCCATAAACCCCAATCCTTCCCTTTCCCACTGTATTAGTATCCTGTTCATGTCTGCTCTGTTTCAGTGCTACCAATTAAAGCCTGCATTTCACAGGCAGTGTATCAGACTCGTCAAGAGGTCCCTGAGTGTTAGTTAGAGAGCTGTGGGTTCCACTGTCAAAAAAACAGAAAGTCTGAGATCTGAGGAAAATCAAAACCTTTGATCCCAGTTTAATGTCACATGTATACAACACAGAAATAACAGCTGTAAATAAATTAAGTACTGTAAATAAAATAAAAAGGCTTATATTCCACAGGGCAGTACATCTTTTTAAATAAATAGTTAATTGTAGATGCTCCCATGTAAAAAAAAAAAGTTATCTCCTAAACTTGAGAGTTAAAAAAAAAAAATTTCAAATACGTATGCAGCCATTGTAAATAAATATTTAGCTTGGCTAATTGTATAACCACTCTGAAGCAACATTAATCAGCTAGTATGTGACATTATTCTGCATCAGCAACATCTGGGAGATGGGGAGCCGAGCTTGAGCTCTCTTACTGAGCTCTCTTCCTGAGCTCTCCGTGGTGCTGAAAATCTCCAATTGAGCAGAATAGCTGAAGCGGTAGCCATCATGTTTAATGCATCCTACCGAAACAAAGAAATGCAACACAAGGCCTGAGCTACACCGTGGCCAATGCATTGCACATCACAGATGAGTGCCAGCACTATGTTTGCTGTACGATATGCAGTCCTCCTAGACGGTGTATGGGTTTACACTGATATACAGTATGTGTAAATCAACCAGACAGGAATCAGAAATGTAAAGCCTTATTCAAGTCAATCTATACACTGATATGGACTATACACTATTTCAAATGGATCCAAAATTAAAGGCTATTGGATATCATGGCAGAACCAATAAAGCATTGGGGGTGGGGGGCGGGGGGCGGGGGGGGGGGGGGGGGAGGGTGGCAACCGAAAGGCCTGTGCGTGTGTGTGTGTGTGTGTGTGTGTGTGTGTGTGTGTGTGTGCAATCCACACTATGTAAATTAAATTATGTAATGTATCTTATTATTAAAATGAATGACATATCTACTACAATGATTATATCTAGTTCACATTAGAACATGTCCCTGGTGGGTAGCTAAATTTGCAATAGCTTTGCCAATAGACTTACTGACCAATTAACATTGCCTAATCTCAATGGGATAAGGCAGTCAGTCAGTACCTTTTATCTTTAATAAGCATTGGATATCAGCCCATGTAAACTGTACAATACATAATCTGTACACAATGTATACGCATGCTGTCATTCAGCGCTGACAAACACTGCTGGCAATTTGACACAAAGCCCATGTCAGTCATCGAAATTGGCCTGCCCAGTGAGTCGGGAAAGCATGAAACCTGACTGAAAAGGGAGACCTTTAGGAATTTTCACTTCTGCAAGCACCAAACAAGGCTGTAATTGACAGGTGGGCCAGTCTCTCCCTGCACCCACTTTGGTAAATGTCAGAAAAAGTCAAGAGGTAAAATCAGCGTCTTAGCATGTGGGATTACATCGGCAGAACAGGGCTCTGCTTGTTCACAAGCCATCACTTGCAATTTGACCCATGCTTTCACATAAAAATATCAGCCTTATCAGCCTCTAGTGCCCACTTAAGGAACACACATTCACTGCCTACAGAGCAGGCTAGGCTGTTAGCATAGCGGTATAGTACACTGCAAGCACACTGTGGGCACTCTGAGAGAAATCCGAAACTGCGGTTAGCCAGCTAGGAGAATGTCAATTAGCAAATTACACTAGCCCCATTGGAGGTTAATTGGGGCAGGTTGCTGTTGGCTGCGGTCATGTGGGTTGGTGCACATTTCTCACACCTATAGCGTCCATAGGCGCAAGGGTTCATATACTGTGTAGCCTATATGTTAACGCATAGACTAATCCTTGCAGAGCCATGTTGGTTGCCAACACAAAGAGCCTGTTCTCTAAATAGGCAGCAGAATACATTGACTGTTGAGATCTCTGAAGGTCACTGCCTTGTCCTCTAGCCTTCTCCATCTCTCTGGCATTCTCTCTCTCTCTCTCTCTCTCTCTCTCTCTCTCTCTCTCTGTCTCTCGCTCTCTCCGCATCATTGAACACAGCTCAAAGGCCCAATTATGACGTTGGTCGTGTACTAATGTCCACAGACCAACGCTCCACTAGCCTCCCAGATTGTTAGGGATGGGCGGGGGTGGGCGAGGTTTGGGTGTGAGGGGCCGGGCTCAGGGTAAGGAAAGAAGGAGGTGGTTGAGGAGGAAGGTGGTGGAGGGAGAGAGGGGAGGCGATTCTGGTTATGGCTGATAAATGATACACCAGAAAGGACTAGTCCCAGAGCAGTGTGCTGGCAGCGTCTGGTCCCTGGGTTTCCATGCGCACACTCTGTCATGTATCTAACATAACACTATCTGCAGTGTTCACTTGGAATACTGAGTTTGTGTTTCATTACCTGAAGTACAGCATTATTATAATATGCCTGCATTTAGGCTTTACTTGCTGCTGATGAATGGGAATATGGTATTTTTTTTCTTTTATTTAAAGTACACTTCTCAATTGTATTCAGAGAATCGATCACTATACGATCACTGTATATGTTTTATAAAGTGTTTGTCACTACAGTGGGATGGGTAGAGAGGAGTGCCTGGAACTCAACCCCCGGAGAAGAACACGAGTTTCAAACCAAAACCATTTTATAATACTCTTTATAACAATTATTCCACATACAGACTGTACTGATGTGTCCCTTTAAAGGTATAGGAAGTAATTCTGGAGAAAAAGCTTGTTGACATTTCATCAAAACAAAAACACCTCTCCCTTCAATGCCATATACTGTTCCCTAAGAGTGTTCCCAGCTCTGCCCCCACACACTGGAAACGCATTGTGAAGGTTAGGATATTATTTGTGTTCCTATTTATGGAGCCGGGGCTGTGTACAAAAACTGGATTATTTTTTCAGCACACACAGAGAATGGGCAGCTAGCAGGTCAAGAGGAGCTATTTGGTGAATATGATAAGAAGTGTATTCGCTTACAATCGCTTATTATACCTTGAAGTAATAATGTAATTATTCAGTGTGCACAATTCATACTGACACTACTACAGTATGTTATTTGGAGACACTCCCTGCGGAGAGCTATAGAAAGCAATTCCTCTCACATCGCCATGATTGGGTAAATGAAGTGCACTGCACAGGAAGTGGTGTGTCTTGCTGTGCACAACTAGATGCTCTTCCTTCTTTCAACAACATTTTTGCCGCCGGAGAATAACACAGCAGGTGGAAGTTATCGATGGCAACACACTCACATGGGGGGAAGAGGGGCACTGGTTCTAGTTCTATAGCCTGTCTATATGGAGAGTGCCCTACCCACATACATGCACTATGCCTTTCTGTAATGTTGAGCTGTTTAAGGGCAACAACAGCTGAGGAAGATTGCCGGCCAGCCAGGCCACTGTAAGCCATGATCTCACTGCACTGGCTAGCCCATGCAGCAGCTAGCTATCTCCCTGCTGTAGGCAACTATTGAGTTGAGACTAAGCCAAGCCAGTCTCAACCTGGGGCTACAAATGCAAATGGGGTTCCACTGCCATGCTAGGTTGGGATCAGTAGGCTTTAGTCCCCATCTGGAAGGCTTGTTCCACCCCCACCAGGTATACCTTTCCTGACCTCTAACCTCTTGGTCCTTTTAATAGTCCAATGGCAGACCAAAGAAGAGGAACGGAATGACAGCAAGGGAACACTGTGGAGTCCAAGGGGGCTGGACCTCTGTGTTTACCTCACGATATACATAGTCCATTCTGGATATATGGCCTCCACTGGTCTGTGGATTAGCATGGCATGGCCCACTACAGCTGTCCATACATGGCCATCAAATAAGGCCCTTTGGAATGTGGTATTAGTACCATGGGTGAGTGGGTGGGGGTCTATATAAATAAAGTGTGGTATTATTATTTGTATTACCAGACTGATTGTGTAAATATAATACAAATATTGTGTGCTTCAACATAAAGTCTCTTTTTGGTTTTGTTATGTTAGACTACTTCCTTCAGTGTGACCAAGGCTGACCAGTGTGCTACTGAAGCTTTGTAAGAGTGAGCATGTGTGATGGCGAAAACTGGTCACGCTTTGCCCTGGGACAAGCTTGGAGGCGTGCTCATTCCCAGCCAGTGTCAACAACACATGACAAGACACATGAAACTCAACTACTGGCACCATGAACACAGTAGTCTGCCTACACGCAGACTACATTCCATTAAGGCAAATGCCAACAACCAAGTAGATGTACATACAGTATACTACTTTACTGTAGGCTAATACAGAAACAGACAAATTAAAGGTATTTTGAGGATTTGTAATAATTATAGAATTCTTCGGGCCATTCCGCAGATATTCCTTGACTTGATCTAACTGTCAAACATTATAGTGGGTTGGGCTAGTCTGGGCTTTTCTGTGCTAGGCTGAGCTACAGTAGGTTAGGCCAGGGGCGACAGCTGATGGCAGGGTGTGTGTGTGTGTGTGTGTGTGTGTGTGTGCGTGTGTGCGTGCGTGCGTGCGCGTGCATGAGCGCTCTGTACTGCTCTGGCAAATGCAACAGCTCCCATTCACAGGCACCTCCCCAATCCACTCCACTTACATGTAAGCACACCGAGGAGCTGGTGAACAGCATCTCAGCATAACGTATTCGCTACTACTGTATATATCTTCCACAACGCACACGAAAAGGTAAATTGACCTGGGTATGGGCAGAATAGAAGGACTGCCTTGCAAAGGGCAGGGGCTTGTTTATGCAGTTGCACACAAGTGAGCCAAGGAACACAAAAATCAATGACAATCTAAAATTATGGAAATGCATTGCATTGATCCTACTGTACATCCATAGTGGCTGCCATAACGCATTGGTTAGGTTATCTTAATATGAAATTCACCCACTGGTATATTTTAGGGCAGCTTCAAATGCTGCCCTATAATATATTTATTTTTCTCAAACATTGCTCATTACATTTCCAAGCTAGTTTGTTTGAAGGTTACTCTCCTCGATTGCATTATAGCATCACCCAGAATGTGAAATGTCTGCCCCAGTGAAGTGTTTTCAGACAATATAATTTCAGTTTCAACCACAAGGGCAACTAGATAGAAACTGAGTGGTGTACCTTTAAGCGATGCACACACTACCACCTGGAAGTTCTCAGGGAAAAAGTATCTCTGAGACAGATGTGTCTGGGCTCCGACACAGTCAGATTCTCATTAAATGCTGAACTGCAACTCAGCAAGACTGCGCTGCAATGGGAATACGAATTAGAACATGCTAACAAGCATGCAAGTGTTTCCCACACTTGGGCATCACCTGGTACAGTAATTGCACAAACATCCATGTGAGCCAGGCACATGCATTAGCATGACCGGATTTCCCCTCAGTAAATGGCAACACCTGCTATTTTCAGACAATAGTTAAATGATTATGTTTTCAAAAGCAGTAAGGGATCTAGGTGAGAACTGCCATTTGCAGAATGACTTAAAGTACTGTATGCAGTATGCACAGTTACAGGGTTTAAGTGGGTTGATAAAAACTAATGGCAATGGTTTTAGGGCAATATTTAACTGACAAAATGAGTGAATGCCATTTAGAATAGTTATGTGTAAAACACTACAACAGTGTTTGATTCAATACTGTACTGTAGTTCAAGCAAACCGCCTTGTCTTTTCAAGTGAGATGGTGCCATTTCAGGTTTCTGGTAGTGTTACTGTACCTCACAAATGTTCTGTCGAGTCCACTACATTGTTGTTACTATACTGTTTTACAGTATTTTTCACCACCACATTCTGCAGATGGACACTCTTCCATTTCAGTCAGGAGCATCCCTCTCCTTATGAATAATGACGTCCCTCTTTATCACTGTGCTTCCATCACCCATGCACGACCTCTATAAACTGCGACCAATGTGATAGGCTAATGAAGATAGAGAATGTGGACAACGTTTTGCGTCAGAAGGAGAAGAGGGAGGAGAACTTGCTTAATGCTACCCAGTAATCGTCTCAGCCCACCGTTGCTCTCAAATGGCCTGCACCTCCAACCAAGTGTCACTCAATGTCTAGCACGTCGCCCCGCCCCCTACCCCGTACCAACATCCAACCAGATATGCATCCCGTTTCTAACACATGCCAACCGAGCTGGCCTTTGCCAGTCAGTGCAACACAGCTCCAGTTTCCCTCCTTAATACTGCTAACAAGCCTTTCCCCTCTGCTGCCAAGTGTCAAGCCCCCTCCCAAAGTCACTCATCTAGAGCACACAAAGGTATCCCTTAACTGAATCATTGTATATTTTCCTTGTGGGTGTAATGAAAATCTAAATGTTAATGTTCAATGTTCAATCTGTATTTAAAATGTTATATCTCCCATACACACACACTCACTATGCTAATCTCCATTCTGCCCGTCTTATTGGACAAGAGAAGTCATGTGCAAGCCTGAGGCAATCAGTGAGAAAGGGTTATATCACATGAATGCAACTGCTCTTTTGGATAGTTAGAAGTAATACAGATTTTAAGTGCATAAATAAAATTTAATACAATAAAATAAAGTGAATCCAATTGTGACCTCAAAATCCAAATGTATGTCAAATCAAGAAATGTACATCGTTACATGCTCTTTCTTCAGTTAAGGTTGGTAGTATCGTGGTCAAATTATGGATTATATTCATACTTAATTATATTTTCTGGTCTTATTGTCAATATCAAGAGCCTATGTAGCAATAGGGTGATATTTTGAAGTGATCTATTTCTGGGTCCATGGTCCTTGCTCATGAAAAATAGATTGACAGCCAATTAACAGTCTAAATAGAACAGAATTATCTCTAGGCCTGAATGAAGCCCGTTTTAGATAGACCAACATTTAATTAGATAGAGACTGACAAATAATTCCCGCGCTGCCCTGTCTGATTGTGTGTGTGAACTCTGATATAATGGTGAGGCCTGGGTGTGTGTTTCAGCAGGGCTGATTGCCTGGCTGGACAGGCATGGAAGTAATTAAAAGGTAATGCTGTGTGAGAAGATATCAACACGAGCTGGCCTACGTACTTCCACCCTGCACTCCACATCAATGTCAGCTGCTTGACTCACCTGTGTTTGCATGCAAAGCAAACTTGAACTTTAACAGCATAATAATGTTTCAGGAGAGGCAGTCTGGATTCACCTTAATCCTCCTGGGTCAAACTGATCCAACACCCTACCTCTTTGAAGCAGAAAGAAGGTGCCAATTCTGCACAACAAGGTGTGTGTTTGAAACCCGAGGACAACAGGAGGGTTAAAAGGCACACAAAAAAAACACCCAAATACACAAAGAAATAATAAATAAATAATTAGATAAATACACACAGCACTGACAATAAAGGGAATTACACAATCAGACACAATCAGGTGTCGCCATCCGGTGGCACAATAAGGTGGCGTTTGAACCCTGAATACAACAGGAGGGTTAAAGGCTACTGCAGAGATTATTGTTGTTTAATGTTGCTTCCACTGTCCCCTGCCTTATCCCATGTGACACACCTGTCATGATAGACCAGCAAGAAATTGACAGAAAAGCGCCTAAACTGAAAGAAAAATAGACTTTTCGGAGGAACAGTAAGAGGGACATGAATCAACTGTAACCCAGTCATATTAGAGTGACCTATCAAATACAATGTTGCCTTTAAATTTTCCTTCTGTTCATCTGAAGAACTGCTTTCATCCATCCTATGGATGTGAGTGAGTCACTTGCAGAGCAGTCTTTCATACACGTGTGAATCAGCCATGATTCATCCTGTATCTGGGCCAACCCAAGCAGAATAATGAGCTGTTATCCTTTTATCCTACAGTATTTCCACATTAGTATGGCAGAAAAGTTGCCTTAACCACGCAACACAGGCATGTTATGTATAATTAAGCAACTGCTGATTGTAATGAGAATTGAGAAAATTAGATTAGATATTCGGACGGTTCTGAAATTACTTAAAGCAACCATTTGCCATTATGATATACTGTATATTGTGCATTTAAGGTTTGATCACAGGGAATCCCTAATACACAATAGATTTTACAGTAAGTTATTTTCCAACCACAAGACGCTGAATATATAGAATTGCACTCTTGATTCAAAATCACTGTTTATTCTGTTCAAGAACTGTTCAAGAACTTTGGAGTAGGTATGATATTTTGAATGGAGAAGGGATGAATTAATCTTATCTCACCCTCTCTGTACACCTTATGCAACACCATCCCATTCCATCAAGAGCAGAATTGGCAAGTCGAATGAACAGCCCAATAGAAAATGTATATTTTAAATAATCACAGGACACTGCAATATGCACCAGTTGCATTACAATAGTTGCGTTTAAATTGTGAGGGGGTAATATATGTAAATATTGCAGTATGAATTTCTTGCATTTATATGCACAGCCCTGCATATGATTGATGGCACAGAGTGGTGAATTGCTACAAACGACCATTGCAAAATGGGATCAGGACAGCTTGACAGTATACAAACCAGAAGTGTATCTGTAGGCAAACTGACGAATAAATCTATCAGTGGCGATATCAGGGTTTATAAACCCAACATTTAAATACCATCTAATTGATGGCTTGGTGATAGTACCTTAGGTTTGATGTTGCAATGGCAGCAAACAGTCCAGAGATATCTGATGGTCCTCCACAGTAGGATGATGAAGAGACCCCCAAAAAACGTCACCATGGAAGAGGCGAGGAATGCCCACCACATGCGCTGTCCATTGTCGCAGGGCACTTCGGAAGAAAACGGGATGACCACGTTTTCCATCTTGGATATAAAGATCGAGGAGTCCGGATTTATATTTTTATTGATATTATGTGTCCTCATAGAGCTGCCGCTTCCATGGGGAACGGTGCCATCTGCCTCAGCTAGCATTTAGGAGCCTTGAAGAGCCTGTGCCAGCGTCCCCAGCCCCACTCACCAGCCATATTGCTTGAAAAAAATCCCCTCCTCGCTGAATATTATTTTTACCCACCCGACCAAGTCTCTCGCTGTATTTATTTGAATTCTAAGATCGCGTAAAATACTTTACGCGCGTACGTGTCCAAAATAACAGTTCTGGCGCTCTTTGAGCAATGCATTTAAATCCGCAATAATGACGAATCTTGTGTGCGTCTCATTTTTAGGGGTTTTCCAAGTCTTTCAAGCGAAATGCCATGGTAGCGATGATGTGTATTTTGCAGCCGTCGAGGCTGCCAATATAAATTCTGGTTATTATGGTAAACACAGCAACAGTGAAAACGTGTAGCCTGCTTGTCCTTAGCGATCCGACCTCTCTAGCCTTCTTCCATCAAGAGATCGTGTCTGGCAGGAGAATCGATTGCACTTTCTTCGGCACCAATCTAATCAATAGTGTAAAATATTTAAACTACAAAATAAAATTCCAATTCGGGTCTGGTGAGTGATCGATGCAATGTGAACACTACATAATCTTCAATGCCCGTTGCTTTCAAATTCTGCGTAAAAGGACAGCCTTTCGTGTGAATGTCGCTGTCTCCATTCGGTTCCCTTGCAGCTCGGCCAGCTGATAGCGCGCCTGTCAGATCCGTTCCACAGAATGCTGGAGAGATTTACAGGTAGAGGGGCGGAGCTTAGCTCTAATAATAAAGATTGACAGAGGGCAGCAATAGGCCACTGCATGGATGTTTATATATTCCCAGTGCCAACCGGTCTTGTTCAAGCACAGGCTACACTGCGTCTATACCGTAGACTACGCAAAGTGACGCACGTCAGTAAACCCGAACAGGCTTTGCCGGTTTGTATTGGGTGCATCGTTATGAACAGTGGATTACAGAAATGTCATCCATGACAGGTCTATAGATTGAACACGTTTAATCTTCAACGGTTTCATGGTTACTCTTTTGACAGAAATGCCACAGGTGATTTTTATTTTTTTTAAATAATTTAAAAAAACTATAGCAGTTGTTGAAACCATGTAGGCCTACTGTATGGAATGTAGTATATATGCCATACATTTCTTATACAATAAGAAATGTTCTCCTAACACACATGGCCTATGCTATCTATGTATCATACTGTATTTGCATCTTGCAGCATTATATACATGAGGACATAACAGGTGTGGATGGTATACTGTAGATGAGAGCAGTAGCCCTATAGTTCATGCACAGAGACTACTGTAGCCTGTGCGGTACAGGTGACTGCTTCTACGGGGTCTGGAGCACGGTGGTACAGCCTGTAGGTTCTTATGGAACTAACTGTTAATCTGTATGTTCAGATCGAGAATTGTACCACTTCTGTGAAAGCGCATGGCAGTTTTGTTTTATGGTCTTCTCTGCCTTCTCAGTGAGTAAGCACTTATGAGCAGACGCAGTTGTCTAGATTCAAATCAACAAATATCAACAGGCAGCAATGGATTCAGTGTTTATTTATTCATGAATACATCTAATTTGCCAGTAAGAATAGCAGGATGACATTCATACTAGCAAGGAGGACATTATGTAATAACGGTTGTAGCATGATTGCAGTGACACAGTATCTTGTGGTTAAACCATTAGAAATGTAAACATATATATACTTTCAGTAAGGTGGAAGACACAGTATACTGTATGGTTGTGAGATGTAACTTGGATTGCTATATTTAGCTGCTATATTTAATATCCATTGAAGCTTGAAACAACGTTGGAAAAGCAAAGCAGCTGACAGATTTAAGGCAAATAGTATCTCTCTCTAAATGCTAAGCACTAATAAAACTGGAGGGTGGACAAGGTATTTCATTTATTATGACAATCATTTAACATACATGTATCATATACAGTACATCTTGGATCAATGCAGTAAGAATTCCATAACCAAATATGCATGGTACAATGGATGGGCAGTGTGTGTAACCGGACAATACACACCGGTTAGTGTAGAAGCCAATCTCTAAGCAAACATTTGCACATGCTATAAAGTAGCATGTCCAGTATACATTGCATGTGTTTTATTGCTGTGCTGGACAGGACTTCCATGAGAGACTAGCTGTTTGACAGGTTATTTCTCTGGGCTAAACTCATCTCAATATGTTGAAGAATGGCTTGAATATATACTGTATAATGAATATACCTCTGACTATGGAAAGGAAATTTGACTGGAGATGGTGACTTTGGCAAGCTAGACTACAGGAGTCTTCTCATGTTCAGTTGAGTTGTCGGCAGCTGTCCTGAAACAGACACCCCAGAAAACCATACCCATTTCTAAAATAGGCAGCAGGATATACTTCAAAGATAGAGAAATGGGACATGGCATAGTAAAACTGCACACACCTGTATATTGTAAACTGCATAGAACAATGGTCCAGGTTTTTATTTGGCCCATGGACACCATAAAGACATTGAAACCCCAACACATGCACAACGAACAAGCATAAACACCATTGAAATCAATGGGCAAATGTGTGCACATTGCATTAACGCTCTGTCTGTCCTAAGGCATTTCAGCAGACTACCAGCAGAGAAAGCCAAACGCAGAATGTCGTATGTCCATGCTGTGGTTTGCGCCCGCTACTGGCAAGTTCACCGGGTCATTTTTACCCATAGCACAGCGGCAGGGTCAAAGATGGTACAAGTGAAAGAAATACAATTATCCAATGTTTTCATTGCCACCGTATAGAGCCATCAAAGGCAATTGAGGAGTTATATGCAGTGTGTTCTGAGGGCATTGAGTTGCTCCCTCTTGCCCCAATAAACAGCAAAAGTAGTCATCTCATGTGACCATTGGCTGAAGGCTTGTAGCAAAGCTTCAAGGATGTGGTTGACCACAAGCTGTGGATAATCAACCAGTGAGTTATGGCATAACTAAAGGCTGTTTAGTCAGGTGGAAATAAACAATGTTTAATTAATGTACTGTACACTACAGTTCAAAGGTTTCGAAAAATTTTAGAAATGTAGTAAACTATTTTATTTAAACAACATCAAATTTATCTACGTTACTAGTACTTAGTACATGGAATATCAACATTTGTGGGAATCTGTGAGAATGCCTCACGTGGAATAGCCTTCATTTCTCAGAACAAAAATAGACTGACTAGTTCAGAAGAAAGTACTTCGTTTCTGGCCATTTTGAGCCTATAATCAAACCAGCAATATACTGTATGCTGAGGCACCAGATGCTCAACCAGTCTAAAAGAGCAGTTTTATTGCTTTTTAATAACAGTTTACTAATAATTGCAAAAAGGGTTTCCTAATTATCAATTTGCCTTTTTCAAAGATGAGCTTGGATAACCTAGTGCCATGTTTTGCTCAACATCTTTTTTTAAATACTGTAATGACTGTTGATAAATTTCTTTATTAGACAATGTTTTACTTTATTTTATTCTAGGACTTTTGTGAGTATGTGAACATGCTTTCCATGCCAGTTGAGAGGATACAAATTAGTGCTTTATAACGCAATGTAATATTACTGTAATACAGTATGTGACATAACTAAAACTCATGGCATACTCAACACTTTGCTTTAGTTCTAGTGTGAGGGCAGCATAGCGCCAACAGTTATCAAGGACCAGTAATAGTATTCCATGTGTGGGTGTTGTGTTGTTAAACAACATAATGGTTATACTACAATGTCTATAAGAAAGCTGTGCTGTCAGTGCTAAAGCGAAGCCCCATCTTTATCTGTTCTACAAAGATCCTGCCAGATTACGGTATGTCTCACTTCCTTATCTTTGCCAGCAGAAGATTTCTGGCCATTTCATCCGTTGCGATTTTTCCCGCTGCGTTAAGCGTAAAGTGTATCCTTTCATCAGAGCAGATTGCTGAAGGACAATTTACAGTAATCATTGATAAGAAATATTACTGAATTTCTGAAAAAATTTAACCTTACCTAACCTAATTGTATTTGTTACGCGCCTTTAAAGAGCAGCTTGTTCTAATGGTGTTTGCAGGAGTCAAACAACCCTACGTCCAATTTAGTAATTTTCACCAGCACAAAGAAACTACATTTCATTGCAGGTTTAGAACCTATAACAAATGCAGTTGTTTCTGACAGTTCAGGTACAAACTGCATTTGCCATGTTATGTATTACAAATTAATTATGACAGTCTATAACGTGGGAGAGAAAATGTGTTTTATTCTTATGTCTCATAACATACAAATCACATTCTTTAACAAAAGAAAGTGTAATCAGTACCTGATGACATCTCCTCTTTCCTCCTAATATACAACTATATTATGTTGTATCCCTCAAAGTATATCATCTACTCAGAAAAATATTAACATAACAATTTGCTTATCTTTATTTTTCAGCCCAATAGTCTAACTTCAAAACCGATTTTCCTTTGAAAACTGTGCAAGATCCCTTTTTCCTCAATTAGAAGAGAAATATTTTTTTCTAATAATGAATAAAAAGGCAATCAATGAAATGTAAGGAACTGGCGTTACATAAAAATGTGAATTACAGTAAAAAATTAATAGTACCTATTTATAGTGTACTGGAAACCTAACAGTTACATGTTCAGGGTTCACAGACAAACAAGTGCAAAACAGAAATATAGGATAAAGTTGCAATAGTGGATTTTGGCACAACATACAGGAAATGGTTTGACAAGAGGGCAGAATCTGTTAATATAACTTGCCTCTTGAATACAAAAATTAAATAAAAAGTCACTAAAAGATTTATATGGAGCCAAGGACTATTACCCTGCACATCTCCATACTTTGTGTGAGTACGTTCATAAGTGACTGACAACCATCAAATAAAATAAAAAAATAAAAGAAACCTGCTAAGACTTGACTGTTGAACATTCCTAGGCATGTGACCTAGTAAAAATACAAGTATATAGTGTATATATATTTATATATATATATATTTATGTGTATTTTCAGATGTATCTGCATACTGTATTTGTTATAGTGTCTTTAAATATATGACAGTTTGATAGTTACACAGTGGTCTGTCTAGCCCTGGAGTGCATTCTGAGGAATTAACCCGTTAGCAGACACTTCGGCCCACCCTCAAAACCTCACCATTGTCTTGCGTTCAACACTGCACTGTTCTCAAAACAGCCCCTAGCCAACCAGTCCTAGATTAGTGTACAAAGTTGCATTTGACCTTGAAGTTCAGTCTTTTATAGTGTCCCAGAAAGGACTTGCAGTAACAAACTGTTTCAAAAGGGGCTGGTTCCAGATGAGATGTATTTTGCAAAAGGCACTTCCGAAAGGCCCATAAACTACCCATACACCCAGCTACACAGGAAAAAAAAAATGCATTCAACAAACCATCAATGTTTAAGCTTCATGGCCTTATGTGTTGGCAGTCAGATTCACCAAGACCACGCAGCTACATATGTAATGGGTTTGGTGCCTTCAGGTAAAAACATCAATAGAAACATGATGCTTGATTTTGGCCACAACAAAATCCACAACTTTCAACAAACAACAGCCATGATTCAACCCCACTAAACTTGTCTATTAAAGTTTGACACAAAACACACATACACAAGTAGTTGACAGTCATTGAATAAGTTTGTAGTGAGACCACCAATGTCACTTGGTACACAGGTTGTGGGGTAAGAGGTTGCTGAACTTCATTTGTGTTGAGGTTAGATACACATTCGGGACACATTCAAGCAGACATTAAACACCAATACTCAGACTTGTCGTTTCACTGTAAACAATGCTTTTGATGCAGCATTACAAAACACCAACAGAAACCCTTAAGGGAAGACCTAATCCAGTGCTACTTTCCGGCTCTGGAAAACATCATAGAAGTAGGAGGCTTCAACTACAAAACATAAAATCAAAATATATACATTTACACAAGTAGTACTGTAGTGTACCTATTGGTATAGTGTCAAGAGATTAATTTAATATTGGGGAGGTGGAAATGAGAGATGCAGCTTTCTGTAGTGGCAGCCTGTCTCCTCTAGAGGCAGCCAAGTGGAGTCCACAGGACTTT
The DNA here is from genome assembly GCA_027564795.1 of Aphredoderus sayanus. NCBI lineage: Eukaryota > Metazoa > Chordata > Actinopteri > Percopsiformes > Aphredoderidae > Aphredoderus > Aphredoderus sayanus. Next base: position 2,454,029 of record JAODUG010000007.1, read on the forward strand.
ATTTTGTTCTTGATCAACTATAGTCACGATCTGAGTGCAAATGTATGGAAGGGTGCCACCCTGGACAATACCTGGAAGGTAAATATTTGTAATGACGCATTAACCAATTTATATACAGTACCAAATAAATATTTAATGGTATTTAATTCCAAACCTGTGAAGTATTTGCTGTACTCTTGCTCCATCTTCTGAGCTCCCTCAAACTGTTCCTTGGAATGTTTTTGAGATACTTTGTCCCGCAGATAAATAGGATCCTTCTGCTCCCTGGGAAAAATAAAAATGACATGCGTACATTTCAAGTAATACTGCCAATAATAACCATTACTTTTCTCTATTTAAAAATCAACAAGCAGTTATTTTTGACATGAGGTGACAATCTTCATCGGAAGGGAAACCTGGTGAATATTTGCTTGTTTCTATAGGTTGTTTTACGTTTTTAAAAAAGGGCATTATGTGGATTATGTGAGGTTGAGCAGCAAGTGTGTTGTGTGTCTGGTGAGGTGGCCATAGGGTATTACAAGCTCTTTAGAGCATCTCAAGAGTGGGATTCTTCTGCATTAGTAGCACCACACAAAATTGTCTGTCCTTCAATATCTAATTGTGATCGGTAAATTATCCTCTGTAATTGTGATGTATTATTTAAATTGGAAGTATGAATGCTACATGTATATTGGGAGAACATTTAAAATTTGTGATAAAAAAAAAACTTGCATTTCTAGGATGGAACTAGCTTTTGCAAAATAGTTACATTTTTGCAGCGATTTACTGTTTAATTGTCCATTTCATGGACTTATCTGACAAAATGACAAAACCAGAATAAAATAATTGACAGATTGACAGGAAACTGAAGTTAATGCCAGTGCTGCAAACAAAAACTGACGTGTGCATTTGTTACTTACTTTATTTGCTTGGCATTCTTATAGCGAATAAAGATAACAATTGGATAAATGTGAACACCGTGCAGCCTCTCAATAGCATGGGGAGCAATGTCCAGCAAACAATGGCAGTCCTGTTAAAAGGGATACAAAAAAATATTAAGATTTGGTTTTACAGATTTATAAGTAGCAGACCAACGAGGCCCGTTTCCTTTTGCCATTTCAAATAAAATAAGAGCAGACTTACTTTTTCTGTCATTTCCTTTATCGAGGCAACAGTGGTAACATCAAAATGGCCACTCCTGCGCTTGTAGTCAATAAAAAGGCAGTCTTTCACACCCCGTTCGATGGCTTGCTGAGACGCCTTCATCACCTCTGAGAAGGTGATGGGAAATACACAGGCATAACTATCGTATTGCCATATCATCACCTCCAGTCCAAATTGTTACAAAACAATAACCACAGTGCGGCTATTGTTTGAGCCAACCTATACTTTAGCATTTAAAAACACCACCACAATAATATTTATTGGCAATACAAATCCTTTTAGTTGTTCAAAGCTTTCTACAAGGAGAGCACAAAAAGCACAGTGCTGCTTTGTGTTACAAACATCTCACCCAGCACACATCTGCAGAACTTCCCGGGAGATTCTGTGACCAGCATGTCCTTGACTGGCTCAGTCAGTGGCCCGAGGATCAACACCGGGCGTGGGGAGGTGCACTCCACCTTTTGGACCCGCTGGTAAGCCAGACTCACACAGTCTGACAAACACAGGTTCATTCAGAGATCCATTATTACACACACAATATTTAAAAAGGTGCTCCATCTTTTATACATTAAATATAGCAGCAAGCAACTCTTTTCCATGTAAAGATATAGAGTAACTGTGTAGTGAGCAGAGAATGACATCACACTCCCTCTGTGTAATCCGAGCTCCACTGTTTACATAGCCAAGGGCCAACAGCTAGTGTATGTGTGCCGCATTTGTTTTGGTCTGATGTGCAGGTGCGCTTACTGGGACATCTAGTGGCAGAAAGTCAGATAGACCCATTTTAAGACTGTACAGTCTTAACAGGCACTCACTGTATAAGCATTATATTAGAACGGTAAGATTTCTTTTTAGAGATCAACAGTGTTACAGCCTCATAGTTCAGTAACAGGAAATGTACTCATTTGTCCATGCGGTTCACCTTCTAGCAAGGGGATGGAGTCGGTGCTTATGGTGTCCAGAGCCACCGTCTCCTTGCCGTCTTTGGAGCTGCTGCGCTTGTGCTTCTGCTTTCTCCTGAAGAAAGAGCGGCGTGCCGCCGCCGACAGAGTCTTGCCGGAGCCGCCCTCCTCCTTCATGTCCGTCACGCTGTGCCTGCGGTAGAACTCCTGGTCCATCCTAGACCACACACACAGCAGCCCAGTGAGCAGGAGGATGCACAATATGCTACAACTCAGCTGTGTTTTATGGACGTACTTTACATTTAAAGTCCACTCGAAAATGGTGCTGAACTAAACGATTGGAACGATTAAAAACTCAATGTAGATAAACATTAGTAAAAAGTACCAAAACGGGACGTTTTCTAGATATACAACCTCATCGCTAGCAGTCTTTGCGGAGGTGTCCAGTTTGTACGCGCCTCTGTACTGGTAACTCACATGTACTTGCTAGGGATCTGCCCCCTCTGGATTTGCTGCGCCTTCTCATCCAGCTGCCAGGCCATCCAGGTGCCGAAGCTGCCCTTGGGTAGAGACTCGTCCACATACAAGATGTCGTCCTTCTTAAAGCTCAGGTCGCCCTCGGCCTCCCCCACCCGGTCATAAAGTGCTCTGGGGAGATGGACAGGAAAAGCAGAAGAGAGAGCGACTTAATCCATCTATGGTACAGGCCTGCATTTACTTAGAGCCTCGTAAGTCATTCCAGAGCAGCCTATCTTTGACAGCCAGGCGACCGGTGTGTATTTACTGCAGATGACATCACAATGTCCACTTGCCTACATGAATGCGGCAGCTGCTGCCACACGCCGAGTGGCCAAACGTGACCATTTCATAGCTTTGCTGCCCCCCTCCCCTACAGAGTCTATTCATAAAGGGCAAAACACTGAGTGCAAAGTGCTATTTGGTGTGTCTATACTTGTGCCCGAACTATTGCATAAACAGTGGCAAATAAAAAGGAAACTAATGAATATTTAACAGACATTGTCAAGACGTGCAGTAGGATGTTCATAAACACACAGTAATCTGTTTATATACAAATAGGTCGAAGAGATCAGACCAATATGCATGTTTACAGTGATTTGGTACATAACTGATCTACTCCGTATTGCTAAATACGGTGTCTTGCTGTATGTACAGGAGGGCAGGATAGGAGTATGATGGAAAATAGACTGGAAAGTGTGTGTGTGTCTACAGGTACCTAATGTAAAAAGCGTCTCCTGGAGTATCCTTAAGCATGCTGAAGTCCTCAGGGCGATGCTGAACCTTGAGCACTACAGTCTCGGCAGGCTTCAGCATCTCAACGTACACCTCCTCTGCCGTCTTGTTCCTCATGTCAACAGAGTTGTACTGACACACACACACACACACACACACACACACACACAGGGGAGGAGAGAGAAAAATAGCCGGTTTATAATAAAAACCTCCACTCCTGTGTCAGACAGAGAGAAACACAAACACCCGGGGAGAGCGATGCAGACAGGTTTTGGCTGGCGTTAAACTAATCTGTGAAATCATTTATAAAGCCTGGGCTCCACGTGGTAAACAGCAACATTTTCCTCCAAGCTCCCGGGCTGTATTAAAGTGTCCCGCTTATTGATTTGCACTGTGGCTGCGAGGTGAGGGGAAATGGATTTGGGGGGAGGGGGGGGGAATTGGTCTGATTAGGCGTCGCCCCGGTGACAAAGCAGCACATCCCAGAGAGCAGGTCCTTTGTGGCAGAGCTCTTAGTGGGAGTATGCCAGGAATGGCCCATTACCAGTGCGCTGCACTGCGAATAGATCACTGGTGCACAGAGGGAAACCGGAGCGGGGCAATCGATGGTAAACCGCGATTGCCAGGGGAAACGGCAATGGCTTTTTGGCCGGTGCGCTGGTTGGGTAGGTGTGGGTGGGTGGGTGTGGGCGGGGGTTAAGTTTGGAACCAGAGAAGTTGGGAACAGCTGGCACATGACCGCACAGTCTGGCTTCGTCCTGAGAGGCCATTGTCTCAACGTCTGAGAATATTCTACACTCATTTTCAAAATTATAACCATTTCCATCAGTTTTGTAGATAACTGGGCTGCATTTCTGGTTTTATAGAGAAAATAATGATCCGTTTTATTAACCCTCGTGATGTCCTTAAAAATATCGCATTTGGCCACCCAGCAGCGCCATCTGATTGTGTATTTGTTTATTTATTTATTATTTCTTTATGTATTTGTGTTTTCGTGCCCTTTAACCCTCCTGTTCTTGTGTTTCAAACACACACCTTGTTGTGCCAGCATTGCATATCATATGTCTGTAAGCTGTAGAATTAGGTTTAGCGCCTACTATCTGCCACAAAGAGCTAGTGATTTGGACATCACAAGGGTTAAGACAAAAAAAAGGGTGCTACCAATCTCAGAACCATAATCTACATCGTCTTCTCGCAATAAACACGAGAATGGAGTTGTAGTTGAGTTTAGCAGTTGTTCTTCCCGAGATTGTATTTCAGCCAGTTCTCTCCACACGGATATAATCGGTCAATAATACTGGGACTACAAGACACAACCAACTATTGCTAACAACTCATTAAACAGTCAAGAGCTTGTGGGCGTTTCCTGCAGTGGGCATCCCAGGTGGCTTGCGTGTGTGGATGTGGTCCGTACCTCCAGGATGAGGTCCCCGGGCAGGAGGCCGTCGGGGCCCCTGGCCGGGCTGTCCTCCTCCAGGCTCTCGATGTAGACGCCCCGGAGGTTCCCCCCGCACAGCGTCACGCCAACCTCCACCCCGGGCCTGCGGACAGTCACCAGGCGGGCCCCGCCCGGCTTCCTGCTAGCGTCAGTCGGCATCCTGGGGAGGGAAGGGGAGAGACACTGTAGCGTACAGCAGCAGCCTGGAGCCGTGTGATAGACAAGCGCCCTGCCCTGTTGTCCCACAGGCCCAGCAACATAGCGAGGTTAGACTACTGATTACAACGCGCTGGTTTTATGAGGCGCTGGTGGTAGTAAAAAGGGTGGGCGGTGTGATGACCGTGATCATAAAATTGTACGTTTCACTTGCTATCCGCAAGACTGCAATATACTGAAATAGAGATGTGCGAGTGTGTACAGTTCATTGACGCGACCTCTTTTGCGCTAGGGCTCACAAGCATACGTTAGCATACAGTTAATACATTAACCCTCACGCTGCCCTCTGGGTCAAAATGACCCGGTGCACTCGCCGCTGGCGGGCGCCAACCACAACACGGACATATGACATTCCGCAGTTGGCTCCCTCTGCTGGTAGTCTGCTGAAATGCCTTAGAACAGCGGGGAGGGTTAAAGTCAAAATAGATTTCCCCTACGAGAATCTAACGTGACCGCTAACAGCGTACATGCTGCTCACCTAATGAAGCTGCTGGGGCTGGTGGTGGGCGTGGTCTGCTTGGAGGAAGGCGTGAGCGTTCCCTCGTCCTGCTCGCTGAGCGTGTCTATGGCGGAGTGATTGTCCGGGGAGGTGGTCCCGCTGCCAGCGCGCTGGGGGGCGGCCTGGGTGCCGACAGGCTCCAGGCGGGAGCTGCACCCGCACAACAGGAGACCCCAGGGAGAGGAACACATGCATGACTGAAGATGGGACACTGTTTGACTGGCAGATGGCAAAGAGCTGCCGTGGTTTACAAAACGTTGTCAAAATCGGTCTAAAACACAACATTGTATGAAGCGTTACAATAGGCCAATATTGCCCCGCCCTAGGGTGATATGTCTAATTAGGAAAGACAACATAATGTACGATGGCCAGCTACAGTTAAGAGCTCTGAACCAAGATGTGGATGGGCAGTGGCAGGAGACGCTTGGTACCTAGAGCGCGAGTGGTTGCCCAGCTGGTACATGTGTGGGTTGTACTGAGCCATGATGGTGATGGTGTCACACTGCTGGCCGATGATCAGACGAGCCTGCTGTTCTGTGGCGTTCCTCAAGTTGATGCCGTTAAACTGGCAGAGAAGGTGGAGACACAGTAGGACAAGGGGTGGGTTAAGAGAACAGTAAAAAAGAAGGGAGGATGGAAGAGCAGGTTAATAAGCCAGGATTTGTTGTTGTTCTTTTAACACTTCCCGCTGACTGGCTTCCCATCCAGCCTACTATTCCTTAGGGCATCTGTTGCAAATTTCTGGAGACCAGCAAGTGTTGCAGAAAATTACCAGTGCACGGTTATGAATATTCTGCTTTCATGTTTGAAGTACAGCGCACCATGCTGGCATTTGCCTAACTATGATGTGGCCAGAACAACTAATGGGTCCACCAGTCAAGGGAACCATGCAGGGCTAGCTTAGATAGCACCCGAGTGCCTTTTGCCAGGACCTCTGCCCTTATTTACTGTCCTAAACTAAAAAAGGACATTAGCAACAGAAATGGAAATCAGTATGCGTCATCGCGTTTAGAAATCAGACTTAGCAAGTTAGCAAAAACTAATCTAAGCAGTTAGTAAACAAACTACTACACTATGTGAATGTTACCTTCCATTATCAAAATAAGGAATTAAATCAGGTAAATCAGTGGGACCTCTCTACCTACCTCTAATAACTGGTCTCCATACTCCAGTCCTGCCTGGTGGGCAATGCTGCCTCCCGTAACCTTGGAAACAAAGATCCCGCCATTCTCCCCACTCACAATGGAGATGCCCAGAGGCTCCGCCCCCTTGTTCACTATGACATTGCGGGGCTCCTCGAGGTACGGCCTGGAGAGCAATGAGGAGGAGGATGAGACAGTGGTACAGTTAGAGAGGTTTCAGGGCAGAGCAGCTCGTGGTGTGTGAAAGGTCAGGGGTTCACAGCAGCGCTGACCAACTGGTGCTCTGGAGAGCTTCTTCCCGTTTTTCATGCCTAGTCCTAACATACACATTCTAAAAAAACAGGGATTTTCCTTTTAAGATATAATACAAATCCCATCTATACATTAAAGAAAAAAGAAATGCATTCATGCTTTCAAAGCACTGTAAAGAAAAAGGCCAGGAGAGATAACAGCACACACTGACGTCAAACAAAAGGAGATAAGGAAAAACAAAAAACAAACAAGTCTTCCCTTTCTACATGTCAGCACTGAACGCATAGTTTCTAATATCGTCACCCTGAAAAGCGTTTTGAAAAAACTAAATCTTCAGCGATCTTAAGCCCCATTTGCATGTGGATGAAATGCCAAAGCTCATAGAAAAAGCATTGTATTTAAAAATATCCATGTACGTGTGGACTAGGCCTCGGTGTGCGTTTGAGTTGGGTTTTCTAAAGCCTTGTCAATTAATCAGCTCTCCAGTAACACCAGTTATTACCAGGTTGACGTAACAAGGAAACAAGTCAATCAAGTTAATGTATACCAACAAAAATACAACATCATGGAAGTGACCAGGTAAAATCCCTTCCATTGGGGAGGAGATTGACATGAATGTGTGTGGTGTCCCCTGCAGCTGAGTTTTGGACATGGCACGTTTCATGACAGCAGATAAGAAAAGTGGGCCAGCAGCCTGTGACCAGCCCGAGCTTGGAACTGTACGATAACGTTGTATACGGTGGAAATAAGGGTGCAGTGGCTTGGGGATATAGGAAGTCTCCAAATAATAACACATTCACATTAGCCATGCCATCGTGGTGGAGCATGGACAATACATGCACAACTCAGAACTAAGTGGGGTTTCCATCATGAAGAAAAACCAACAGGCCGGGTGATTTGAACATCAAATCACACTGTTCAGGGTCATAAAGATGCCACTAACGGAATATTTCACATCTAAGCAGAGCGGGAGGCAAGCACATGTATAGGTAGGTGGTGTACACTGCCCTTGTGGTAGCAATGCGAGGGTCAACGAACCTGAGGCTCCTGAGAGAGGAGAACCTCGGCCGTGCAGCCAGAGGAATCCTTAAGAAAGACCGATTACGGTACAGAGATCTGGAAGTGGAGGGTGCAAAAGGGGAGAGAGACAAGCGAGAGAGAGACAGGCGAGTGAGAGACAGGAACAGGACACATGAGCAGACAGAGGAGCAGAGGTGCTCAGCATAGGAAAGAGAAATGTTAAGGAAGAGAGACAGTAACAGCAGCAACATGGAGGCAGAGAGAAGAAAAATACACAAGAATGACAAATCACATCTGTACCTGGGGCTTCTGTTAAAGTATTCAAAGGATTTGCACCAAGAGAGAATCTCAAACTGAATTTTTATGAGGGGGGAGGGGATAGCATCTTTGACCACGGTAGACCTGTTGCCTGGCAACCCTGCGTGGTGTAGCAAACCGGACCGGGAGGGCAACAGCATCCGTTTCTTAGCAACCCTCGTTCATTCACCAACCACACGCGCCGCATTTCACGGCAGCTCCACCAGCATCCTCCTCCGTTCACTTGCACTGTACTCGCCTGTCTTTCCTGCGCTCCCCGATCGGCACAGGGCTGACGGAGATCCGCGGCAGGGTGGAAATGGAGCCCTGGGATTGGCTACTGGCAAAGGAGGAGGTCTCCAGGTTGAGAGGGGACTGGGGGGGTGTGATGAGGCTGGGGCTGCTACACTCTGAGTGGGAGAGAGAGCCTGGGGGCAAAGGGAACATGGGAAGAGATGAGGAGGAGAAAGTCTGATTTGGCATACGCAACGAATAACATGGCATTATTGTGAACAGAGACATGGCAACATATGTAAATATATTAAGCAAAAAAATAATAGCAAGAAAAATATATGCAGTACATAAAAGCTAGTTTACATTAAATGTACATATAAAGTCTATCTCTATTCTCCACAGGTCATCATTGGTATAGACTGGTTAAAACAACCCTCACTTTGCAAGCTCTGCCTCTATGATTGGTTACACTTTAAATGCAGTCCAGGAGCTCTCAATTTAAAAAGCAGTCAGGTAGAAAGATCCATTAGCCAAAGTCTGTCAATATCCAGGTGGGTAGTTCAGCTGTTAAGAGCACCAGCAGTTAAGAGGCAATGTTCAGGAAAATCACACCAACGTGGGTCTACTGGCACTGCTTGTTCCTAGATATGTAAAGCGAAGCAAAGCAGGGGAGAGCTTACAAAATGAAATGTGTTTTAACTAAGCTAGGAAGGGTGAACACGGCATGAGAACATTTTCAAATTAAAATGAACATTGTAAAAATAAATGCAGCCTTACACATTTGCCATCACAGCAAACGTAACTGAAAACCAAGCAGGGTTCAAAAACATTAGACTATTCTAGAAAACACATCAATATAAAACTGGAGAGATAACTCCAGGTGTTTTCATTAGTATGCGTTTTTCAATCTCCATTTAATGTCATGTTAAATTCCCCTTAAATTGAAAATCTTAGGCACTGCAGCCAGAACATAATAGCTGTGGAGACTCAACTTTAGAAAAAGTCATCTATTGAGCTGACAGTTTAATCTAGAGTTTGCGCTTTCATTTTAATACAAGCGTTTTTAATACAAGGGTTTCTATTAACAGGGAGCACAATACCTCTATCTGAGCCCAACATGGAGCGTGGGTACCGGGGAGTACAGGGGATTTTGATCCTCTCGGCACGATACTGGACGTTATTGGATGAACCTGGCCCAAGGAAACACATCATGGTACCAAGTGTACTGTGAGTGGTGTGTCGTGCGTGTTTGTGTGCGTGCGTGCGTGCGTGCAAGACTGACCGAGCCGTGTGCTGGAAGGCAGCGAGTTTGTACCATGTGAAGCTCGGCTACTTCGTGACGAAGACGAAGCTTCTGAGAAGTCTCCGGCGTGCTTCTGCTGGCTCAGGTCGAGGCTCAGATGACCCTGATGCTGCGGGCTGCACAGAACACAACGCTACAACAAACTACATAGAGGCTATTTCAACTGTGCAGTCAAATCACCGATTCTACCTTTTCTTATTTACCGAATCAATAAATATAATAAATGTTGATGGAGAATCCATATTTCCCCACAATTGTGTTATTGGGGAATTAGAGCTCTTTACACAAACTGCAGCCGATACGTTTGTGTTTGGTTGAAGGTGAAAGAACTGATTCAATGCAAATGGAAGCAAGTCTCTCATCACATTGGGACAGAACCCACCAGACCCCAGAGTGAAGGAACTTACTCCTCCGCTGAATCAATCACTACTGAAGGCGTCTAGGCGACCGCGTAGTTACCTGGTATGCTGGTGACAGATCTGGGAGGAGACCGAGGGACAGTTGCTGCCGTGTACGCGGTGACTACGCACCGTGTACACCGGGTTCCTCATGACGGCAGTCACCGCGGGGCACGGAGACAGACCCCGGTGGGAAGAGTCTGATGACACACAATGATGGAGGTTCATTTGATTAATAAAAAAAAAAAAAAAAAAAGGCCACAAATTATTTTGAGCTGTCATTTTGTTTCAACAAGACATTTTGTTTCACATTGAGCCCTAACTATTCACCAGTCAATCATTGGAGATGATTGGTTATGGGACGTAAAGGAGACGGCTCTTTTTACACTGAGATTTTAGTTTGTTTTAATGGATAAATAATGTTCCATTTCAAAATTAGTCTAGCCGCTTTGGGTCCCTTCAGATAAAAACCACATCTCTACTGTAGAAACGTCACAATAGAGCCCCTTGAATTATTTGGAGCTGATGATGATTATGAGACAAAAGCATGTGATTAAAAGAAATGCTTTGTTAACGCATGTGAAAGACTCACTGGGGGGTAGGCTGCCAAAGCCCACGCTGTGTCTGTGGGAGCGGTTAGGGGAGGAGCGCAGCATCTCTCTGGGCTCCGGAGAATGGCCTTCACTGCAGTAGCTCTGGGACAAGTCAACACAAGGACAATGGCCTTCACTGCAGTAGCTCTGGGA
>JAODUG010000007.1:2464969-2525233 GCA_027564795.1 Aphredoderus sayanus
GCAGTAGCTCTGGGACAAGTCAACACAAGGACAATGGCCTTCACTGCAGTAGCTCTGGGACAAGTCAACACAAGGAGCCACATTCACGCCAGGCCTCGATGGAGGCAACTAAACATCTCACCCAAATGGAGGAACACCCCCCCAACTTAGATACCATAACAAAGTCGACAACGCAGACACCACAAGGCAATAAAAGAGGAGGAATGTCTAGCCCCGTTCTCTCTCTGTATCCTCCAGGGTGAGAGGTGGTTTGTCAGAGTCCTCCAGGCATTGACTCAGCTTTCTGGGTTGGCTAGCCACTCCAGTGCAGAGGTATCAATCACGCCGCGGTGCTGGCTAAGAAGCAGAGCTCACAGGCTGTATTCCAACAGGGCTGTAAATTCCTCTACAAAATGGATACAGTGTTGCTAAACCGTCTGGATGATTTAAGATTCTGGACAGGCTTTACACAGGAACATGTCAAATGTATCCCATTCCCGTCTCTCTCCACTGATCTATGCGGACTGGAACAGGTAGCGTGGACATATGCATAGCTCATCTTAAGAGATCACATGCTGCGTGTTAAGGCCATTCTCCAACAAATTTCAGATTTTAAATGCTTTAAATCCTCGTCTTGCTTCATGGGGCATTGTTGTCCACGTACTATAACTACCAATAAACCGTTATCCATACAGGAGCACCATAAATCTAGCAACTTGTGTGATTAGGCCAAATCAAAAGGCCATTTAATGCCAGCTTTCACGTGACTATATTCATCTCGCTACAGTATGCGTTTACCTGGAAGGAGGGAAGGGTGATGGTCTGGGGGGTCATCCTGCGTCGAAGGGCCGGGGCCGACTTAGGGCGCGGCCTCTTCACCTCCGGCTCCTCCCCTCTGGAGCGGCCAATGTCCTCCTCGCAGGACTTCCGCGATACCAGGACCTTGCCGTCCAGGAAGTAGTGGTTTCCGTTCCGGTCCCTCTCTCGGTCGGCCCTCTCTCTGCTGTCCCCCGTTGGCAGGGAGACGGGGGCCTCGCCCTTGCCGTCAGAGGTGATGGTGCAGTCGGAGGCGGAGCTGCTCTGGTGCTTGTGTTTGAACTTGAAGGAGTCACTGCGGGTGGGCGGGGCGGGGGGGGTCGGGGCGCTCGGCGGGGGGAGGGACTCCACCCTCAGCAACTGCGGGGGGGAGTGGCAGGCCATTGCCGCCGCACTCTGATTGGCCGCCATGTAGTCCATCTTGGCGGAGGGCGTGTCGGGGCGCTTGAAGGCGTCGGGGTCGAAGATGGACTTCCTCTGCTTGGGCGACTTGTAAATGGAGAGCTGGGCGGCCGCCGAGACCGGGCCGCCGTTGTCAGGGGCGACCGACATGCCCCCCGCCATCACCTTCGGCCACGTGCCCCCGCCGGGCTTCTTCTCCGAGGCGGGCTCCGTCATGACGCAGTCCGAGGGGGACACGGGGTCATAGGGCAGGGAGGAGGGGGCGTTGCCGTAGGGACGGCACTCCTTGAAGGCGCTGGGGCCGTAGCGGCTGGGGACCAGGGAGCCGGCGGAGAAGGGCTTCCGCGCGGCATCGCCGTAGACGCCCGCGTCGTCCGCCGCGTCCCCGCGGACCTTTCGCCGCTCGGCGGGGGGGAAGCTGACCAAGCTAGCGCCGGCGAGGTCCGGGCAGTAGATGTCCGTCTGCGTAGAGCTGTTGTGGCGCAGGCTGCGGCTGTTGCGAGAGTGCATCTCCGGGAGGACGTTGGGCTTGTCCGAGGACAGGCTCTCCAAAATGTTCTGGCCCGACGTGCTGTGAGGGAAAAACTGTGGGGAGGACAATAAAGAATAAGCATATGAAATACACAAAACAAGACATTTGCCCACCTTGGTTGGACTATAGCACCCACAGAAGATCACATCTTTACCTTGTTGTATTTCGGGAGCAAGTGGGGGGGGCTGGTGACATCACCAGCCAGATTTAAACGTTTAATGTAAAAAATACTAGAACAGCACAAACGAAGAAAATAGCGGCAACTAACCAGCACAAACTATTGCGACCATTTTGTGTTCATGTTGGGTTGGTGGGGGGCCGAGTGGCCTTACATTGACCTTTTTAAATATTGTTTAATATGTAACAAGTGAAAACAAAAATAATTAGAGCACAAATGATTGAGACAATTTTCCCGACGTTTTGCGTTGGGTGCCAACTTCACACAGGTGTATTAAACTGTATGCGTCACACACTACTGGGTTGTATTGGAACAGCCACAGAAGCTCACATCTCTGCACCAGCTCAGTTTACATTTTGAAGAAAAAAAACACTACAAAAGAATGGAGAGCTAGGTAGAGAAGGTACCAGTCTCACTCAGGTGCAGTCGTGACACAATCATATTAACTTTCAATGTTGGCTTAAGCTACACATACATTTACAGAATTCAAAACAGAAACCCATTCAATTTAAACCAGCAGTATAGATGTAACAAACAGCAGCAGAAGGTGGAGAGGAACTATCTAGGCCAAGTTAATGTCAGAGAAGGCCTGTCGTAGGATTCCCTGGAGAAATGAAGCAGTAAAGGTGCTCAGAGACAGGGGTGACAGTGGCCCACCTTCATTAGAGAGAGGCTGAGCGAATCCCTGCAGTTTCTCAACAGGGCCTCGCACTCTGTTACAGACTTGTTATCCAGAGCAATGCCATTTATCTGGGGGAGAAGACAGACTTGAAATAAGGTCAAGGCTTCACAAAAACATGAATCTTTTATTGCTCAGTTTAGCTTGGGTTTCCATGCGTGCGATGGGTGGCGGAAGCGTTAATGTATGCATGCATAGACACACTGCATAGGGCTGGTGTTAGGAAGGATCTCATGAAACTATGTATCACGATGATTGCATGACGATACATGTAATACTGAAAACCTTCAGTGTACCATCTGTAGCACATCACATGTTATTGATAAAAAAACAAAAACGCAATTCAATTCATTACAATATTGTCATTAAACTAAAATGTAGATGCCATAACAATATGAAAATATAGTGCATATTAAGTATTATTCCGTCACTATACACACTGCTATCTCTACCATGTGTGGGCCAATATCTTCCGCCTTGCTCGCTTCTGAAATATTGAAAGACTGCCGGATGCCAGAAGGCAATTACTAGCCTTTCTGCGACATCTAAAGGAGCAGAGGTCGCAGGCAGTTTGGTCAAAAGGATTTCAGGGAAATGTAAGGACATTTTAAAAAACGGTTTTCGATGAATGAGTTCTTTATTTATTTGTTTTTTTTAATAATTAATCAAATAAATAAAATAAAAGAAACAAATTAATTCAGATGGAAGAAACAAAGACCATATTCAGCCATATCAATTTTTGGCACAGCCCTAGCTACTGTACAGTACCACGTCAGTATCCAAGAATTGACTCTGCCTAGAGCGGGAGACTTGTCTAACTGCGCTGCAGAAGGGAAACCAAATGTAGGCTGACACATTTCAAACCTAAGCACCCTGACGCACATTCCCATCACAATAAGCTTGACTTCAGAGGCATTTTAAAAATAGTATCGGAACTGAAATGGAACAGAAAAGATTGAGACACACAAAATGGGGACAGAGAAAAAGTAGCTTCAGCATTAACTTGGGAAATGTTCTCCGTTACATTTTAATCTAGCCAACCATGAAACAAGGGGTTTAGCTAAAGACATTAATATGCGAGCCAGGCATACTCCATCGCCGATTCAGCACTTTGCAAGCAATCTCTTTCTGCAAAACACAATTAAGCATTTAGTATGTTATATATAACCCGATACGTGGGTGTGATTAACGGCTACAGGGGCATGATATAAGGCCACACACACTGCGATTAACATCTCTAAAGGCGTCATCTGTTCTAACCATCGCTAATTGCTGAAGCAGCTGAGCTATCGTCTTGCATATCAGCTCTCCTGACCAATGGGACAAGGACGCTCTGCTGCTAAAAAGGTGAGCCGAGTGACATCCAAGCATTGGGAACAGGTGGAACTAGCAGGGCGGTTAAGATTTCTGCCAATGCTGCTCGATGAAGATAAGAGCCACGGGTGAAGGAGACCAGCGCACTGCTGCTCTTCTGTCACGTCCCATCCTCCTGAGCTGAGGTGTGTGGCTACGCAGGGACAGCGCCACCTACCGTAGCCATCTGAAGCGGCACAGAGCTGGAGGACCTCATCGAAAGCGACACTTCAATTTCAGTTACCCAACCGAGTCTTGGCGCGTCAGGGGGAGCGAAATACAGAACGAGTATCAGAAACCCCTGGAAATGTGCGGTGGATCACGTGTGGGAGGGAAAACGAGAACCGTTATGAAGCGGCTGTTGACTCACAGCAATGAGACGATCTCCCACAGCCAGAGAGCCTTCCTTGGCTGCAGGACTGCCCTGCACAATAGCAGAGACAAACACGCCACCCTCCAGACCAATACCGCTGTCTGGAACACAGAAACAGCACACAGGATATTGAGATGGATTTAGCAAATACATAAGCTTAATAGAAACAACCAACTTTAACTACATGCATCCATTAACCTTTGTGCCCCATGAGGTTGATGTGTATGGGGGTGACAAGCCTTCCTCCCAGGGACTTCCTCCTCCGTACCACTATGTTGATCAGGCCTCCGCCATTAAGCACAGCCTTCACCACCTGCTTCCTGTCCTTATTGGTCAGGTCCACCTCATTGATCTTCAACAGCCAGTCGTTCACTCTGAATGAGCCGAAGACAGCAGAGTGAAGGGCTGAAAGAGTTCATTTTAAATGTGCAATGTGGACTATGTTTCTTCCCCCTCCCCTCACCTTAACCTTCCATCTGCAATGCTGCCTTTGTCCACCCGTGTCACGAATATTCCACAGTCTCCTGGTAAATATGGGTCATTCACTCCCTCAGCAATATCAAACCCAAGTGCTTTCAAATCCATGTCGTCCTGTAACGGGAAATAAAACGCCAACTCATTCTGGGGAAATTGCACCTGACCACTTGTTGCCAGAGCAACAATGACCCTCTTTTCAGCTTACAATTTGAGCACAAATTTTACCCTGTCCTTCTCAAACTCCACAACCTCGGTCTCCCACTCCAAGGAGTCTGTGTCAATCGCTGAGTCGTGAGAGCTGTGGGCCATCAGCTGACAGAACCGGGCCTCCTTCTCTAGCTGGCTCTCCATCTTCTCCCTGGACAGAGAAGACATTTTAATAAAAGGTAAAAGATCATTTTAAAAAGAGCTTGGGGATGGTTGAGAGACCAGAAAATGGTGACATCATTGCATATGCAGTTACCACCTAAAACTGGGTGGAAGAAAACATTAACTATGGTAAATAAACTGCATTTATATAGCGCTTTTCTAAACCTTCGGCATTTGGTCAGGAGTTAGCGGGGTTCAAACCAGCAGCTTGTTAATGACCTGTATCCCCGCTCTACCCACTGCGTCCTGTTCCAAGTAGTGAAAAAAAAAAACTTTCCAATTTACAAAGAAAGGATATTTAGCTCAACATCTGTTCAGCCCATTTCCCCATTTAATGGCAACACATTTCCACTGGGTGGATTTGGTCAGTTATTTTAATTTATGAGAAAACTAAAAGTAGCATGTACACAATGCCTTGCTGTCACCAAGATGCATGGTGCCCCACTAAGGTACACCTTAAGGGAAAATTCTGACATTAACCCTAATCCTACGCTGTTCTTTGGAGAGGCTGAAGGAGGATCTCTCAAAGTCACTACTGTTGAACATTCTAAGGCTGTCATGAAATGTTTGGCCAACAGAGGGAGCTTTAGAACTGAAGATGAACAAGCTTTCAAGGAGTGAGGTACATATTTGAGAAAAAAGTAAAAAAAAAACTGAAAATGTGTGACAGAGAGAGTATGTCCAAAACACTGCCGCATGTAGAAGTGGCGCCAGAAAATTGCGTTTGGTCCACAATGGCAGCATAGTAGAGCTTACGCCTAGTCACATATTGTACAAGAAGGGCTTATATATAAAAATAAACACTAGGAGCAAAAAAAGGTATAAGAGACATGGTTCTAGCTCTGCCTCCCACAATATACTATTGTCATGGCTTTCCCTATTTCCATCATTTTAGGTATAGATGCTAGGGCATAACCTAATGTTCCAGATGGTTTGTTACACACAACCATCTGGGGAGCCATCCATTCAAACGGTTTGAAACAGGCAGAACTTCCAAAAAATACTGTGCGACTATCAAGAAAAGCCTTGCCAAGTGCCAGTCTTCATTCTTCAATAAGAAATACTCACCAGTTCAGATAAAACTGATGCTATTGCAGCATACGTTAACCACTTTTGGAACCGCAATTGTTGTTTGAGTCGCTTTCGCTGTCAGCACATTTAAACCACGCCGGTAGCTATCAGTACGACACTGATTGGTCAGGACAGTTGTTACTCGGACACGCAACAATTTCAAGCTCCCCAGAGCGATTCTCGTGGCAGACACAAACTGAAGCTCGCTAGATCAGGATGGTCTCATGAGGCTACTAGCTAGGGTGGGCGTTTGCTTTAGAGACTCACTTCAGCTCTTTGAGCTCTCGTGAAGCGTCGTTTTTCTGCTTCCTCATATCATCCAGATTCCGCAGGGCATCGGCCAAGTCACTGACAGCCCGGTCCCTCTCTCTCCGCAGGTTATCACACAGAGTCCTGGGAAAGGACAGACAGTCCAGTGGAACAGCATTGAACGGGAAGAACAAATATGTGCCATGATCCTCCTACACAGGTCTGTGTGAATTTAATCATTTAAGGATAAAGACCAAATCTAAATTCAAATTAACTTTGTCAATAGACGTTTAGAATATTAGAGAACTATCAATTACACAATTATGTTTAAAATAAAATGTAAGAAGCTTAAAACTTTAAGACTCACCTTATGCTCTCCCGTTCAGCCACGATCTTGTCCCTCTCCTGGAAGGCCCAGTCCCGTCGACATTTGGCCACCTCGGCTTCCTGTGTGGCCTCCTTCAGCTCCTGGGACATGGCCTCATATTGTTTCCGCAGCACCTCAATCTCCTTGTTAGCCCGCTCCATGTCCAGAGTGGCAGAGTCTTGTTTCTTAGATCACACGACAAACACAGGGATCTTTAGGTTCATTGCAGAGGCTCTATGCATATGCTTGACAACAGGATTGAAGAAACATATACTGTAGATATACAAGTATATTAAAAAGGCATCAAACATTTTATAAGATTCAACTAATACAGTTTGGTCATTTAGAATATTAATAGATCATTCTAAAATATGGTGAGTAGTGGGTCCCACACTACACTGTACATTTACAAGGTGGAGATGTGCAGCTCACAATAAGAATAAACACTGATATCATGGACAGTTTCCAGAGAGGGCCAGACTGGTTGCTTCATTCAACTCAGAGCCTAAATCTACTTTGGGTCCATTCTGCTGATATAAACATTTTATTAAGTTGTTTATCGTGCACCCGCACACCCTTGGGACTGAATGAGATGGGTGTGTGTGTTCCACCTGTCTGGCCTGGTAGTACTCTCTGAGCAGCTGGTCCCTCTGGATGATGGCCTCGGTCCTCTCCTTGCGGGCCACATCCCTCTCCTCCCGGACGGTCTCGATGTCCTTACAGGCCTGGCTCAGCTCCTTCTGGGCCTCCGCCTTGTACTTCACCTCATGGCAGTACTTCTCCAGCAGCTCGTTCCTCTCACAGATGGCCCGGTCCCTGTCCACCAGGGACGAGTTCAACTCCTACCAAGGGTGGGACAAAGTGGGGATTAAATGGGGCCCCATTACGCCAACCTGTTTTTTCTCTTTAGGAAAAAGCTTTGTGTAGATGCATCACTGGATGCTTAACATGCATTCTCACAGGGAAGATGGTTGAGGTTGATAGGATAACATTTAAAAGCTGAAATGGACACAAAGCTTTTGTCTGGTAATTTCTGTTCTCATAACTCCATATGAGAGATGCGGCTAATGAATACTGCACCAATGAGAAAACATCAATGCTTCGTATTAGGTGTAGAATATAATTATTGAATTATTGCAGGTTTCCTTTATTGTATGATTTGGCTAGATCATCTGAGCAGTTCAATATTTATATTGTTTCATTTCTTTTTCCATTATTATAGTGACAAGCTTTTCAATAAAGAAAACAAAAAAATAAAGTATCGCTTGGGAACATAACCGTATTTCTCATGGGCAATATTGACTTAAGGATATTTCTATGATACTTATTGTCTATAGTGGGTATTAGATGCAACATGGTACAGTATGTACCACCAGCTCTGCCCACTGTGTTACACAGAGCAGACAGTGGGGCTCCACACCTGTCTGAGGGCCTCCAGCTCTTCGCTGGCCACCACCCTCTCCGAGGAGGTGCTCTTGCCCGCCTCCAGCGCCGTCTGCAGCTTGTCCAGCTCCTTGATCATCTGGTCCCGCTCGCTCATGACGAGGCGGTACTCGTTGAACACCGAGTCCCGCTCCTCCTTGTACTTCTCGCAGTCCTTGGCGGCCTTCAGCTGGAGGTTCTTGTAGCGCGTGGCCTCCGACTGCAACCGCTCCATCTCGCGGTGCAGCTCCCGGTTCTGGGCGGAGGACTTGCTCAGCTCCTGCTGCACCGAGTCAAACCTGGGAGGACACACGCAAGGGATGTTTTTATTACCTGCCCGTATGAAATTACTGCGTCTTGCCATTGGCTGGAACACAACTTGCCGTCATATCGGCTGGGCTACTTTTATGAGAGTGTGAACCCCTAATCCTGCACCAAACTTGGGAGAGAAGGCAGGCAGAAGGGCTGAGCTAATCTATATTTACTACATCCCCATATATAAAATGACGTGTGCTAGTTTTGTGGCCCAACTGACTATTCTTCACCTCTGCTGCTTTGTTCCCTTTATGTGCATCACAAATGGCAGCCTAGAAAAATGTAGACAGAAAAATAGAACAAGTGTGTATACACAATTTATCTATACATGCCACTGAAAAATATATTCTATACACAAATTAACCCTCACGCTGTCCTATGGGTCAAAATGACCCACGCACTCGCCAGTAGCGGGCGCCAACCACAACACGGACATGACATTCCGCAGTTGGCTCCCTCTGCTGGCAGTCTGCTGAAATGCCTTAGGACAGCAGGAGGGTTAAGCTGGTAAACGGTATACTTCTTAGCACATCTATGAGGCCTACATTTCCCCAGTCTTACGGTTTATATAATACGGGTTGTAAAGTGCCCACATCTCTAGAGGCAGAGGAGGCTGCAATAGCGCAGCGTAGTGAGCAGCGCAGTGAGGAGTAGAGAGGCCCGCACTGGGACAGGCGCGTCCTAACCCACCTCCGGAGCGAGCTGGAGCACTGCTGCTGGTAGTGCATGGCCGAGTCGCGTTGCTTTAGCAGCGCGTCCATCTGCTTCTGCAGCCGCCGGTTCTCCTCCTCGGCCTGCTCCAGCCGGCTCAGGTCGGTGCTGTGGCTGGCCACCGTCTCGCCGTAGCGCTTGCTCAGGGCATCGTAGTCCTTCTTCACGCCCTCCAGCTTGTCCACAGCCTTGTCGTACAGCTCGTTCAGAACCTCCGACGAGCCCTTCTCTCTCATTACCTGGCGGGGCCGACAAACACACAGATTTGTCAGCAGTAGAAACAACTTCCAAAACAAGGAGTCCAACCCCCAACCTGTATATTACAGGCCTTCACAAACAAAGTAGAATTACATGCACAGAAAAACGTTAGTTGTCGGGAAAAAGACTAGAATACATTTAATGTATTACAAGCATATTGTTTTTTTAAGAAGGGTATGTTAACCCTTGTGATGCCCTTACTTTTCTTATTTTGCCACCAGAGGTAGCCATCTGATTGTGTATGATTTTGTGGGGGGGGGGTTTAAAATCGTCATTGCTGTGTGTATTTATTTATTTATTTATTTATGCATTTGTTTTTTGTGCCTTTTAACCCTTCTGTTGTCGTCGGGTTTCAAACACACCTTGTTGTGCCAGCAGTGCACATCATTGTGTGTAAGCTGTAGAATTAGGTTTAGCGCCTTCTATCTGCCACAAAGAGCTAGTGATTTGGGTCATTTTGACCCAGAGGCCATAGTGAGGTATATAGACTGTTATGCGTAATGTATGATATTGTGTTTTATTCGAAAAACCTGCCATTGAAACAGAATTCTACCTCCATTCGTTCTGCTCAAATTAGACAGCAGATGGCATCAATGGGCAGACCTTCAGGAATTTTGACAGGCACCAGCGAAACCGGCACTAGCCATTTATAAATGCTGATTTCTTAATCTAAATATCGCTGGATGTTGCAAACAAATTGAATGGTTTAGTATCGGAAGTACACTTCAGTACAGCGTTGCATGGAAATAGTTTAATGTAAGCAGCACTGTGCCCTGTACATGTGACTAATTGTGTAATCACACAAGCTCTTGTGATTGCCGAGGTTGACTTGAGGGCAGTATTGACCCAGTCTACAATACAGCCTGTGTATATCAGTGTGCGTGTCAGTGTACACCAATCCTATCTGCATGGCTCGTGTCTCTGTGGCCTTTGCACAAGCCAGAGCCCCTGCCCTTTTCAGAAGTGCTCTGTATGCATGGCCCTGTGCTTGGCAATGTGCACTGTATGCTGCAGAGCTCCCATAGGAGCTGAGTTAGGCAGCACTGCAGCCCAATACAGGTCACAGCATCTCTGGGTCCAGTTTTCCTACAACAGCTTGTAGCACAGTGCCTAGTCTACTCAATACAGTACTTCCTATGGAAAGCCTGACAGCACGTCAACGAAGCCATTCAAAATATACACAATCAATATTGTAATATTGTCTGAGAAATCATTATTTATTCATACAAATACAGGTAAGACAAAGTGCTTCCCACTACAAAACCATTCTACTAAAGTAGAACTATATAAACATCAATGAAAACCAGGAACATTTCACATTCCAGACCACCACATCTGAACCGACTGCTATACGGCACAATGGAGTTGGGCGAGCTGCCCTTACCTGTTGCTGCTGCAGCCTCAGATCCGCCACCTCTTTCTGGCCCTCGCTGTGCAGTCTGTTGAGCTCCTCGCAGTTCTGCTTCAGGTGGTTGTGCTCTCTGACCATCTGGGCATTGTCCCTCCTCAGCACCTCCATCTCCTCCTTCAGCTGGGTCTGCTCAAGTAGGACACGGCTGTGCAGCATTCTGGAACACAGGTACACATGGAAGTTAGATGGATAATAATATACAGTATATTGTACAGTGCGCCCAGGGGGATTAGGTCATGTTGAGCACATTTGTCTACTAAACTGCATTGAAAACTCCTCCATTGTGAAATGTCATATTTTTTAACATCATGTGGTCTGAAGGGGCATGCAATGGCTGGTCAAATTTCTTAATCCGTCAAACGTGTCATTTAGCCTAAATGCATCTCTGCAAATAAAATAAAACCAACCCATATGTATAAGATAGCCAAATCACACTCAGCCCCAGGTGTGAATATCTGGATTATAATCAATCGTTTCGTGCCTATTCTGACTCACCCATATACAGCAGATAATCAGGTTAGAGCATGATTTTGAAGACCAATGTTCATCTTGAAGGGAGAAAAATCTGTCTGGACACTTTTTTTTTTAAATGAAGTAAATTTCAAAAGGAAATTGTCACTTGTGCAGCAGACTTTATTTTGGCAAGAGGACGAGAAATACCAGAGACGCGTTTTTGTCAAGTAATCTCACAAAACAATGGACAATCTGACATAAGGGAGCGTGTGTGTAGGCTACGCACATGCTCAGACATGCTGGCAGGCTCCCAAACACACATCACAGAGCAGGGCCTGTGGTGCTAGAGTAAACATGACCTTACAAGGACACTGTTGGGGCATTATCTGATCATGTGTAAAAAGACCCACGTTACAGCAAAGTTCCATTGGAACAAGCAGTAAAACATATGGCTATGGACCCTCACACCGCTAACTAAATTTAAATGAAAAGAGCCAAATAAATCAACACAAAAATCAAACATGTCACCAGTGTCCAAACAGAATCAAAAGCATAATCCACTCATTTTCATTTCTGGCTTATACAGCATCACGTCTTGTCGGAGGGATGCGAATCTGACAATAATCCCACTGATCCATTGTGGCTTGTGCTAGCTTGGGTGCATGCAGAGGACAAGTGTAACACGGAACATGCAATGTTAACATGCCTGGACTTAATGTGCTGGGTTAAGCTGGTACACAGTGCAGAACACATGTCTAATAATGTGTTTCATGTAGAAAATAAATAGAACCATCACATTCAATTGTTTAAAGTATCATTTTAAAAGTGATCCAACTTCCGAATAAGAGAAATATAAAAAGCCATGGTTGATTCATGGTTAGTCAAAATGGTTGATTTCATCAAATAAATGCATCTTTAAGCTTTTAATGCCTCGTCTTTATGTAATACGGATTCCTTTCCAAATGTATGAACAACCCACAAGAGATAGTCGTTCAATTAACATAATTGCAACCATTATTATAGCAAAGCAATGCAATAAAAGAATAATATAATAGCTGAAAAACACCAGGTGGCATATGATCCAATGTTCAAATCCCTCACTGAAAATGTCAACACACTGCAAACTCTGCTATATGATGATGGTAGATGGAGGACTGAATAAGGTGTTGATTAGCAGTGAACCCTCCCTCCCCCTTTATTAGGCATGATAAATACTTACTGGTAAAAATCTGCCTCCTTCACAGCTTCCTCACACCTCATGAGTGTTTTGGTGTGTTGGTTCTGCAGAGACTGCAAGTCTGCCATGGCCCTCATGCACTGGGTTTTCAGGCGCTCATAGTCATGACTCGCTTTGGAATTTGGCCTTTAGGAGACAAGTAGCACAACATAACAACTCTAGCCTACAACCTTGTCTGTAAACACAACCCGTCAACATCTCAGGATGGAGGACCCAATTTTCGTAAGATAAGATGGAAATGCCGTTGAGAATTTAGGGGACAATGCGTCATAGCTAGAATCTTCTGCTGTTGAGAAGACATTTATGACATCTACAAATAAAGTAACCTCTTACAAGTCATGTAAATCATATGCCAACATACATTGAGAGAATTAGAGGATTTTAGTGTACCGTTGGTCAGGGACATCTATAGCAAACACTTGCCATCATAACGTTGGTCTCCTTTAGGAGAAATAAATGTACAGTCTGAATCAATACCAAAAAACATTTGGCTCTAAAGCTTTATTAAAAACGAAAAAAGGAGCTTCTGTCACCATTTTCCCCAGTACAGGACAGATACATTTCAGATGACTGAAGGTGATTTAAAGAACACTATAATGGCAGAGCCTGATTTGGCACACCGGCAGGGGCTTGTATTGTACTGTACCTGCAATCGTCGAAGGTGGTCCCGGGCGATGCCAGGGCCAGACGCTTGCGGAGCTCGTCTCTCTCCCGGGTCACCTGGCGGAGCTGGAACAGGATGGTGTCCAGGCTGTCGCCGGAAGGCCGGTTGTCATTTATGGCGGGAGGAGGGGAGGAGGCTTCGCCATTTACAGGGGACCCTGCAACAGTTAGCACATTACAGGAGGCTAGGAACATTTACTGCCAACATACACAAACAAAGGAGATTTTTGCTTTATCGGTATTCAGTGCATCTTCATCATAGAGGTTTCGAGAAAGATCAGTACAATTGTTAATACAGGTCATCATAGCATATGCATTGCATTACACAGGATCATAGCAGATGCGCAAATACTGCATTTACTAAATTAAAAAGGTCAGTTGGTAACATTCTGAGCACAGACGATCGAGATTTGAAATGCTCAGGACAAACAACTATATGGTATGAGCACCCCGTATAATCCGCTGAGATTATTTCAATGACAATCTGTTTTGCAAGATTTACTCACGAGGCTACGTTGTCAGTAATCTCTGACAGGACAATGAAATGCAGAGCAGAGCTGAGGATTTAGTGATACATAGGCTAAACCAAAGGTTTTGGTGATTTTTATTTCAATGCGTTTATTTAGCTGTACTCATTCTGCCAATAGGGCTGGTGAGTAATTGACACGCTAATTACCGTTTTTGGATAAAGTAAGTCTTTAAGTTCTCATGTAGAGTCATTTCAGAACAAAAATAACCTGAGGCCACTGTAAAGGATTAATAAATCACACATTGAAATAATTTATATTCCAGCTTTGGCTAGATCATACTTCTCCCTAGTTTAATGTTCAAAGAATGTCAAATCCCCTTCATTGATTTCACTAGGAAGATGATGTGTTTTTCATATACTGCAGGTTTCCTGCGTTATTGTGTGTCCATACAGAAATATAGCTCTATAATATACCATAAAGTATTTATTGATTTAATCATAGATCCTGTGTAATTATTTCACCACCCCAAATCACTAAGAACACTTGGGCAATGAGTGTGAATGGACATTACAAATAAGACGGATGCTTTTGCAGATTTTCTCGGAACATTACATGGATACATTTTGTGTCAATGCACACAAACAATATTCATATAATAGCGAGAATATTTAACAAATTGAACGGCAAACCCATTTCTCCTCAGAATACATGGACTGGGGCTCAGATCCTGAGGATTATGTTCCACATTGGCTCAACATTTGGCCCTTTCGGAGGGTTTACGTAACACAGCTGAGTCATTTGGGCCACTGTCAAAACTAGGAAATAAGATAGTACTGTAAACGTCCTTAAGGAATTAATAATTTCCTCCGCAATTGAACTCTTAATTGTATTTGGAAACGGAGGAGGATAAATATAATAAAGTCTCATGCACTATGTTGTACTCAACAATCATACGTACCAACACTGCTGAGTGAACTGCTGCTTTCTGAGTCAGACGGCATGGTGGAGAGAACGCTGTATGTGGAACCTGCCAGGAGAGGGAACATATTTAGAAACAACTTGGACTTAACTTTAAATATAAGAACATAAAAATTAATTTTCTTGAACAAATCCAGTATGAATTGTTGACAAAGAATGTCAAAAATGATTTGTCAGCTAGTGAGGAAAAGTGAACATAATTAGCTGTTTCTCCACCTTAAAGTTTGCATGCATGTTTCGCACTGACTTCCTGTTCACAAGCTTAATAACCAACATCAACAGGAAGAACAATCGCTAGCTGAGATGGTAGCCTAGACTGATGTGAAAAATGTCTGCAGTGTCCAAGGAAGACATTAGAAGTTAACGGTACGGGGGTATAACTGTTTTTATATTACACCAATCAAACTTTGAGCTTCAATACCTTTAAATACAGCGAGAGCAAACCTATTGGCATAATATTACTGAAAACATTTATCCGTGTGGCTTTATGTGTGTTGGACGCTAAGAGTGTAAAAAAGGTAATGAAAATACTATGAAATTTAGAATCAGCCAACATTTTTTTTTAATAAAGAAAATACAATCGTATGTGAATACCATTTTAAATATTCACATTTCCTGCACACTGCTAAATAAATCTTTTACAGGATATAGTATGCTTTATTAAAAAGACCACTCCAAACTGCCATTGTTATTACACCTCCTCCTTTACAGTGTGCATGGCGCCTTTGCTTTGATGTATGGTGACTGAACACAGGGACAGTGTCATAGCTGAAATGGGATTCTCTCTTTTTATGTCGAGGGAGACCCTTCCTGTGAATAGCTATACACGCCATTAGGCTTAAGGAGTTGTCCCAAGGCTACGACAATCTATAGGACAAAATCCTATGGCATATCCCACTCGTATTAAGACTGCAATTTCCATACTGTACACAGCACTATGACTGTACACAGAAAGGTATATGAATAACACCCATGTAGGAACATGTCATTATGTCAGGTCTGCTTCTGCTGCCATGTCAACGCCAGGCAGCGGCGAGTGACCTGGTAAGCAGTGTTGGCTGGAGCGGCTCCATCTCTGTGCCTGCCTCCCCACTGGGGTCAGCTAAAGCTCTGGCTCCAGCCTGCTCCGTGTGACAGCACCGAGCCTAATTAACTAGGAGCTCTGTGTGACTGAGCCACTTCATCTCAAGCCCTGCAGACAGAGGGTGGGGGATGGGGGGGGGTTAGGAGGGGAAATGACGGGCGAGACATGAAGCGAAGTTTGGACAGCAGATGAAAGGAGGTAGCCTAACTGTGTGTGTGTGTGTGTGTGTGTAGTTAGGCCATCTCCTGCATATTAAACAGTATATGTGCATGAAGGAGGGAAGAGAAAAAGGGACCAAGGTGAGGAGAGGCGTTTCATCTGCTCTGACGCTCCCTATACGCATGGTTGCCGTGCGCCGCCGAGCGCGCCCTCTGATTGGACAGCGCACCATGAGGCGTGATGAGAAGCACTCCGGGGCTCACAGAGACACAGCCCCCTGCACTGCCGCCACACAAAATGCTCCCCCGATGGCACGCGCACAACACACTGCAGGTTCCAGAGTAGAAAGACCCGAGCCACGGAGCGGTACAGTATTGCCCGCTCAGCTGGAAGTTAAGTCCCTTTCAAAAATATATATATATATATATATACGCTCATTGTCAGCGAAGACCGGCGCCTGAAATAGCTTCTGCGCCATTGTGCTTCCAAGATGCATTTTATTGTGGGTGAATTGGAAGCCAAAACACTAGGATACATCACAGCCTTTAAACCCACACCGCTGTGAAACACTCAGTACCAACATGAAGAAAAACACAAGCTGGGGCTGCCGTATACAGGACAACTCCTGGAGAATGTCCTTAACCTCTCAAAGACATTGTCTTGCATATAGATCAGTGCAAAGGTTGCTGATAAAGTCACCGCTTTGTCCGCACTGATGAGGGCAGTATAGACGGCCTATTAGATACAGGTAGGCTCTCTTACGGTCAGTGGGCCGGCTGCATTGGCGTTTCCCCAACCAATCATCAATAACCATTAGCACTGGTCGTCTTCAGCGGGGCAGGTCATTTGGAGACCCGCTGACCACATCAATGAAACCTGCATGCATACGTGCAGTACGGTGTAGGGAACGCCTCTGGTGCCACAACGAGGGAGAAATCCACCCGACTCCATGCCCAAAGCCACTCCATCAGGCTGGATCAAGTCAGAGAAATCATATCTGACAAGCCCATTACATGCTGACAGACGGATATATCCTGACACCATGGAGGTTTAGCGGGCCACAGACAGACCTTGCTAGTCTGCTGTACCCAACTCAAACAAAAGCACACTGAACGATCTCGCGCTGGGAGAGAGACTCCACGGGGCTGTCACATTGATTTCGTCGAGGGCCACTGGATATGGTAATTCAGTGCAAACAGAAGCTAGGGGCTCTCTAGCATGATATGGGCCTACAGGGAAAGGGGGAGGGGGTGTGTGTAACATTCTCAAACTAACTTTCTTCATGATTTAAGTAGGTCAAGGGAGCCCTGGCTCTGCCTTGGGTGTCCGGTGGTCTTCACCCCCCACCCCAACACGTTTCCTAGTTGAGCGATGCACTTGGTGACAAACAGTTGCTTCAGGCGGCCAGATTATGTTGTACTACACATAAACCAAGATGACACGCATCGCCATGGCGATTCTAGATGAGCAGTCATAGGTTGTCTGCGGAGTGCTGACGAAAACAAAACGCAATAAGGCTGGCAAGGCCGGCGGCAGAGAACAAGGTCTCAGTCGCCGGGCTTCCACTGTCGAAATGCGGACTAAATTATTCAACTGTTCCAGAAATGTCTCTTATCGCTGCGAAAGCGACCTCCAAAGTATAAAGCGAGTGGTTTATCTGAACGATCGGCTGGCGCTGCTTTGAACACGCTTTATCTGAGAACTGTGACAAGCTGTGAAGTATGGATTTGATGCTGTCAGGACAGTCTGCAGTAGAACGAAAAGAAAACTTTGAGGCCACTTAAAAAAATAATGAAAAAAACCTCATTAGCATTCCAAATATAAAACTGTGCAATTCTCCAATGGCTTGTGTCAGCACTTCTCACCATCAATGAGCAGAACCACTGGGAGGTTGACAAATAAGCCACACAAAAAATAAAATAAAAACAACACAACTTTCACCTTTTGCAACATAAACTATACTCTAATAATAGCAATTAACATGGCAGACATCTGGAGAGTAGTTGTGTGCAGAGATGGGGCAGCTGGGTGGGTCAGCCACAGCCGGAGGTGTCAACAGCAGTCCATCAACTTTCACATGCAAGAACTCCAAATCAGCCTCTCTGGCTGCAGTCCTGTTCGCTGTCTAGAGGCCATTGTTAAAGCCACCACTGTGTCTCTCGGCCAGGGGAGGGGCCTAGAGACTCAAATTAAGCGCCCTCCCCGCTGGCCTTGTGAGCAGAAAGCTGGGTGACAGTGACTAACATGGCAGGGCCAGTTGGCAGACTGTAAGCCAGCGAGAACAACACAGCAGGACATGGAGCCAGGCGGACAGAAAGGGATGGAAACATCCATCTCACTCAACCACCAGCCCTTCAAACCCTGCCACGTGAACCTCAAGTTCACGTGGCCCATGCTGAAACCTAGAAGTAAACTTTTCCTGAATTTCGTTGAAGGGTCAAACAAAGCTACGTGGTTTGCCTTGTTTCTGGCAAGGATGACACCATAGGCCAAGAATCAGAGTTGGTCAGAGTGATTGATCATTTGATCAAAAGAGTCAACATTTGGCATAGAAAACCCATATAGTAATTGGCACACAGAACATGATGGTGGCGCAGCCTGCAAATAAGATGCTTGCTCGTACAGTGCCGGACTGTAAAGTTAATTTTAACCTCTATGGATTAACACCCAGCCCCACCACTCTCCTCCTCACCCTCCCACATAGTAACCTTATGCCCTTTTGGCATAGTACACAATGAAGTGAAGCCTCAAATTAACGGATATTAAACGTTCACATTGTTTACATCAGCATCTTTCTCTGACCTCGACAGTGCTTTTCCAGCCTGTGTGAACAATTAAGGTTATGAAGGGAAGAAAAACCCATGTAAAACCTGCTGACCTAGACCAAGGGTCCAGGGGTGCCCTTGAGTCCAATACAACTTAGTCAATTATCAGCAAGCCATGTTGGCCTGCTTTCTGCAAATAGGCCTATGCCAGCATAAATAATACCCAAGGTACTTTTGAGCTACTCGTCTGCAACGGTTGAATCAAACGCAACAATAGTTATATGTCTTACATATTATTGCATTTGCACTCCCAACTAGGTTACTATAGACAAACCAACATCCAAGGATATCTTTAATCTTTGGAATAGCCTACAATTGGTGTCATGACATTTTGCAGGCCTTCATTTGAATTACAAATTACATTTTTACAGCCTAAAACTAGGTCACAGAAAGCCAGACGGCACTGAAATCAAAACTGTATTAATCACATTCTGATAAAGAATGCTACCTCTAAACACTACGGAATTAAATACACCATTGGCCTACCCCTTTTAACTAGAAATTCACCGACTGAAATTCTGTGTCGATACTGATTTTAAAACAATTTAGCTCATACTGTAACCAATGCCTTACTCCCAACAGTCTCAAAAAATTCTCACATTTATTTGAGAAACAAGACACTTGCATAATGTGTTGCATTCTTACATCATGCAGAGTGATGCCCAGCCAGTGTTATAGGTAATCCACAGCTGGATAGGCTACTGGTGTCCCAGTCAGCAAATAACCAATTAAACATTATACGGAACCTATAACCTACTTATTTTTTCCTCTTGCAGCCGCATCTCAGCCACTTAGCGATCGTTATGTCATTCACATACACAATGTTGGTGGAATTATCAAAGTTACAGTAGTACTCTTAATGAGTTTCACCAGACAGTATTTCCTGTTAAGTGAAAATACAAATCAGCAATCTTATATTTTTCTATGGGCACAAATGCTCATGCACAATATTGGTGTAATTAAGAAAATATAAATGTTGATATGCATAGAACACTTATTTAAGCAATTATGAACGGTATCCTGAATGATCTCTGCAAACGCAGGCCACAAACTTTCCTTTGAGGAACAGGATTAAATGCTTTGGCACCCCCATACAACTCAACCTTTACAATGAACTCATGGTTGGTCTGGTGCCAAAAAATTAACAGTAAACTTCTCCAATGACCTCCTGGTGAAAAGGATGGATAGATAGAGAGATGATACTGTAGATAGAAGATAGAAGGAAAGAGAAGGGAAGATAGATAGATAGCTCTGACCTGGGATTAAACACTAGTAGAGACCCAGATAAGAGATGTGGACTCTGAGGGTGAAAAATGTGGTACAGAAAGAACAGTGTTAATGGGAAGTGGAAACTACACCAATATTAAATAGAGCAGTGGTTGCCAATGCTATATATTTTCACAATATTAGAAAATATTTATAATCAAGAATATTAAACTTTTAGAATTAATTAGGTAATTACTTTTATCCAATTTCACTTGCAGGGTTAGGCACATTTTAGCTGCCTGGTAGTCGAGCACACAACTCATTTGCCCTTCAGGTTTGTTTGTGTCCTTTTATACAAAAAAAAAAAAAAAAAAAGTGTATATGGGTGAAATTGTATGTGCAGGTTCAGTAGCTCTGGCCCCTTTTTGCAGTGTACCTTAAAAGGTTTGGGGGGGGAATGGCTGCATGCTTACAGTGTTGGAAAACAAAAATGGGCAGAATAAACACTAGAGAT
The DNA here is from genome assembly GCA_027564795.1 of Aphredoderus sayanus. Classification (NCBI taxonomy): domain Eukaryota; kingdom Metazoa; phylum Chordata; class Actinopteri; order Percopsiformes; family Aphredoderidae; genus Aphredoderus; species Aphredoderus sayanus. Next base: position 2,485,521 of record JAODUG010000007.1, read on the forward strand.
TTAGTGCACAACAAAAGAAAGAGCACAAAAACACTTTGAGGACGCTTCACTTTACTGCCTTAACGGCTGGTTGTGCAGACCCAAACAGCCAGGCCAGTTCCCAACTTACTTTAAGATGGGCAGTGAGGGGATCAACGGGATTAAAATGAGACAATGACACCAGTGACCCAGTGAAAACACAAGGTTCAGCCCCTCGTTAGTCTGCCTCGAAGGCCTTGATCAAGTTCATTTATTGATCCGCATTACTGACGAGCAGCCTTAACTGTCAACACGGCTAATTACAACTTGCTTTCAGCTGCTGAGAAGCAGCTTGTGGCTGCAATTGAGCGACACTGAAATGTCCCACTTCTGTTTAGAAACGCGTCGGTGGATATATATGGCCACACTGCACCGTGATAAAACAGAAATTATAGAAAATGCGGCGCTGCGTGATGTAAACAATCATGTCCAGGAGAGACAGTCAATTACAGGGATTGTATTGATGGCTTCATCCACAAACTGAGAAGAACGCAAGGAAAAGGGAAGAGACGGAAGGAAAAGCTGGTTGGGGGCAGGGGGGCGTGTAGGAGAGGGATGGCGTGCGTCACGCCGTGGAGAGACACTTGACAACGTGAGAGAGGGTGACAGAGAGAAGCCATGTCCGACCCCACAGGAGACATTTAAAAAGCAGCTAGTGGTGACAGGGTCATAACTCACTGTGCCTGTCCTGTGTGGTTTGCGCAGTGTTTACGCAGAGGGACAGGGGCACCGGGAAAGGGTGGGGGCTCTCTCTCCTCTGTCAGCCCCCACCCCACACAGTGTATTGCACAGGCCCGCTGTACACAGGGCAAGCTGCCGACTACGCACTTTTGGTGCCGGTCAACTTCTCAACAAAAGGCCTGTTGTCTCCCTCCCATCGTTTAGCCGTGGGGACAGCAGGAACCGCTCAGCTGGGAGGGGAGGGGCCAGAAGGGAGATAAAGGGGTGAGTTGAGGCTAGGAAGCGATGAGAAAATGAGGAGGGAGGGAGGGATTTAATGAAAACAGACAGACAGCAGGAGATGTAAAATGTGGACGTTGATTCCTGTCAGGGAGCGTTGCGTTTTCCCTCCTCTCTGAACAGGTTTACATCACTGTCGCTGGCAGAGGAGGCGTGCGCAAGTGTGCAGGTACAGCTCCTGCTTTATTCCACCAGGTCAGCAGTTCTCAAAGTGTGGGCCAGGGTCCTAAGTGGGTCGTGGAATTCCACCCCCCAAAGACAAAGTTAGACATTACTGCTGAAGGTAGGAAGCCCCTGCTCTTGGTGGAACTGCTCCACTCACACACATGCCAGCATTGTGATTGCTACACAAGTCTACACAGCAGGGCTTAAAGGGAGGGTCAGTTAGTATTTCTCGAGAACGCTCGCGAACTCAAATCTAAAAATCACCTCTCCCTCAATGTCATAGGGTGCTCTCTCAGAAGCTCTGCCCCACGCACTAGAAATGCTAGGGCGTTGTTGTTGTTGTTAGCGGTGCTCGCCGCTTTGTTTGAGTTCCTGTTTACGGAGCCAGAGGTGTGTCAAAGTACCAGAGGACTTCAGCATGCACAGAAAACAGTAAGACAGCGGACTCCGAGAAGATATTTGGTGAAATTGACAACAAGTCTGCTTACAAATCACTTCCTATACCTTTGACATTTTAAGCAACTTTTAAGTGCATGTCACACGCGTGTGTGTGTGCGTGCGCTGAATGAGTGAAGGGTACATGGCTGTGAACAGGAGGCATGTGGCCAGAATAACTTAAGGTTGCCATCAGCACTTTGAGCACTCGTCACACGCTCATATTTTCCCTCTCACCTTCTCTTCATCTCTCACACACGCACTTCACATTTCATCCCCACTGTGAACAGGACGGACTAAAAATGGGACACTGCTCGACACTGTTGGCGGTGCCCCCTCGTGGGGCTGGAACCCGCGCGGGCTGAGAACTGGGAGAGCACATGCCCCTGCACTACCACCTCTCTCCTCCCCCTCCAGCACGCCGAGGCTCAAACACAGTCCACCCCTCCCCCTGCACAATTTACACTATTGTGGAGCCGAGGAGGAAAATGCAATCTAGGAGTGTACAAGTTCCTCAAGTAGTCAATTTTTAAAGTCATGGCCGTGTAATAAAAAGCATATTTGATTTTTAACACTGCGCGGCCAGCCAAGAGCATAGTGGCAATACAGATGGCTGTGAAAGCATGATAATGTTCATCTCGTAGGAAGAGCATACCCTGAAGAGAGCTAGACACGGCTGTGATAAGTTATTATACATCTCTTCCTGGTGCAACACTAGTACACAGCACTCAACATCACTCATCACCTCTGGGGCTCATTACTGTAGTCCAGTAAGGAGGAAACGCTACAGTACATGGTCAGGTTTAAACCCCTAACTACAGCGGTTTTAAAACTTTGAGAAACTGAAGAAGGTAAATGGCTTATAGCATGCTAGCATGCTAGCTCCCTTGTGCCCGGGGCAACCATGAACACAACTCAGAGACGTAGATAGACAGATAACATTTTAAAAAGCCACTACTGCCAAATAGGGAACAACTGAAAACTCCAACTCATCCTTTTCAAATCTGTAATGCTAACACTCCAACAAAATCATGGGACATAGATGTCCTTTAATGATAAGAGTTCAGTTTTCAGCAGTCCTTGCTTGTCGTTGTGCAGGCATCACCGCACGCAGAAATGGCGTACTGCCACACTTAAAAAAAAAAAAAAAAAACACTGCCGTAAACTGAAGACAAATCAGTGACAAACAGAGCTGCTTACAGGTATCGATGTCAGAATGACAGGGCTGATGAGCTCCTCAAACATTCAATACCAGGAGAAGTGATAAAGCTCAGGCGGCATTAGTGAAACAGTCGGGAGTGCGGCAAGGTACCATCTCAGCAATATGCCTGCTAAGCCGTTACTGCTGGCAGGCACTTCATCTAAGCAGCCGTAAGCTTAGCTATGGCTCACACACAGTACATCTGTATTAGGGCGTCATCTTAATAACTTTCCATTCCAATACATATTCCGGGCATCAGAAAATATGATCTGTTAGGTCACCTGGTTGGCTACCAATATTGCTCATCTCCTCTCCCGAATCTCAAGGCTAACCAGCATTCAGGCCATCCGGGCAAGAGGCTGGTTGGTTGCAAACAACTGGTCTTAAGTCATTCAGGAATACCAAAAACAACATCAGATTAGACAACACGTTCACACTTGGCTACCTTTGTCTCTGTGAAATAAACAAAGCCACTCATCTAGAGGTGAATTAACATGAGAACTACAGAGAAACCGCATGCCAATGCCTTTATTATAAAATAAAAGAATACTGAAGGATTAAGGCATACTGAAATAGCTACTCTAAAGATACTTGAGAAGGGAAAAAAGGTTTGTATCCAACATGGATGGATTAAGAAGCATGCACGGGCAGGCTACATTCACACAATGCCACATACAGGGCTATTAGACCCTCATGTCAGAGGCAAGTCCGTCGTCATGGAAACAAGTGGACTACCTAATGTACCATAACCACATCATACCATTGACAGCAAATTGGGTTTACAGCTGGGTATACACTTAAGTTGCTTAATTCGTTTTACTGACAATTAATATTGGTTAAAATCCAAATAGCAGCCTGTAGTAGAAACAGCCTTCTCTGATGTACATATGGCTAGTAGGACAACTCGTGCAATTGCAGACTCAGACACCCAATACAGCAATGTGTACAGTTAGGCTATTGATGCATACAAATAATTAATTAACATACCCTGCCCTAACAGTTGTCTTATAGGGTCCTGGTCCGCATTAGGTTATATTGAGCGCACTAAACAATATGTTGCAGAAAGGTAAAGCTGATCAGTTGTTGAAAACAAATTTAAAAAAAATTATACGTGTTCAATTATGTGTCAACCCATCTTTTAATTTAATCTTAACCTATTGATAAACAAATGACAAGCCAACAATTCGTTGGCATTATTTTTAACACATCAAGACCTATGCTTCTTGTGCTGCAGACCACCCAAATCGCCCCAATGTTAAGTCAACCCGATGGCTGACCTACTGATCCCATTGATTGAATATCAGAGTTTATGAGTCGAGTTTGATTGCCTTACCAGTGGAGCGGTCGACAGGGCCTCCACCGATGTTGCTAAAAAGGGCAGAATACAGGTCAGGGTAGGTCTTTTCCACGGCCACACACAGATCTAGGAAATGGTCGCTCTCCTTGTTCATCAGCATCTTCAAAAGATGGTCTACTTTCTCGGCGCTGGACGAACAGTTCTGGTCCAATTCGAATCTATCGAGTTGACTCAAGGTACCAGAAACTATTAGAAACTCTATCAGTCGGTCCGCATCTGTTATGGACTCCAATAAGTTCTGGTGGCACTGGTCTAACAACTCTTTGTGCTTTGGCTCCATTGCTACTGTTATTCGCTTTTGTTCCGTAGCTTTTAAGCTAACTAATAAACCAGGTGGATGTTATATTATTACCTTCGTTAAAGCGCCACGCGAATATACAGTCACAAAGTTAGAATGGCTTGCAGAACTTCGCCAGAAACGCCATTAGATTGCATGAGTGATCGTTTTTATAGCAAATAGAAAAAGCCACAAGAAGCCATATTTGTTGCCCAAGGCTGTTGACTGCACTAAACAGCGTTTCATTTTCTCAGCTTTCTCAAGTGCACCGATGAGCACCGTTTTTGCTTCCCCCGGTGTACGCTTTGGCTGAATGCATTTCCTCTGCCAACGTATGATTTACTACGCGGTATGCCGTCCCAACAGCTACGAAAACTATCGCAACTCTGTCGCCGATCCTCACACTGTATCCTCCGCCATGTCTAGGCAGTTCAGCAGCTGCTACCCACTGTCAATCAACTGTCCACACTATGACCATATATGGTTAAATGGGGCGGGGTTTCGGTGATCCACGATTTTTCAATTGGCGTGCACTTCATCCCGTACAACCAAAATCCCAGGCGTGAAACATTTTGTAAATTATTCCATTATATATAACATCACCTATTCTTAAGAATATTCTTATTATGTCTGTTTGTTTTACCGGAATACTCAATTTACAAAGGTAAAAATAAATCATTGTTTTTGTACAGATTCACTATTCAGATCATCACTACAACCGGTCATTGACTGCAATATGGGGTACGCGATGTGACCTTAATGTATGTTATGGTCAATCCTAAATCTCTATTATTGATATAGGCTCTTTTGTTTATGCCTCCATGAAATTCTCGACCACCAGTTTGTACCGTTATATTAGATAAAACAATGATTAATTATCATTCATATGAATGTACCCTCTAGTGACTCACAGTATCTTTGACCATTGTTTAAGATATGTTTAAATGTAATACAAGACTGATACTTTCAGGATGCAACTAAGTAAATTAGACAAACTAGTTGTTAACTGCTGGCAGATATAGTATGTGTCTATAGCCTCAATCCAGAAAATATGTATAGGCTTGATGATGCAGTACTATAGCTTATTCCACATTGTGAATGTAATATTACTACTACTACATACTACATTTATCTATAAGACAACTATTATGCTTATTATATGTAGATAATAAAATGCCACAATTTGCAGCTTCAAAAAGAGGTTTCCATATTTCCCTTAAGACTAAATTAGTATTAAACATTAATCACCAGTTCATGGTCCAGTTAGTTCTTAATTATATCTCTGCTTTTTGGAGGTTATTTGTGGTCTACTGCCATGGCTAGTATAGCCATGGCAGTATGGTATTACTAAAGAAAAAATTTGATTAAGCATACCTTAAAAATAAACAAACACTGATGGACGGATTCAGGATAATATAGAAAGTAAAATGTTTCCAGATGTTCTGTGGCAACATTTTGGGTTTGAAGCCATTTCCAAAACCTCCTGGTGGACTATGCTTTTGTACGTTTCACCTTGAGGCCAGGACTTGCAGCAACAGCCTCCAGCCTTTCACTGCCACTCTAGTGGATTTTAAATAACATGAAGAGGACGAAAGTAATTCCTCAGGCATGGCTGCTGTCCAAGCACCATAGTAAGGGTCCCCCAGGCCCCTGACAGCACTGCAGATATGCTAGAATTGTTTAATGTGGCCATGGCAGCTTTATAGACGCCATTTATTCCACAGGCACCCCTCACACACCCCCTGAAAGTTATTGATTGTAGTGCAGTTAACACATACTACCATGGCCACCCAAGCACATAGCCTAATTTCCACTGTTCAACATCATTTTAAGTAAAGCCTAGAGAGGTTAATAGAGCAGGAAGAGTTATGTGTGCAGTCACACAGCCAAGCAGGTACTTTCTCAAGGAAAGAAGCACATTTTCTGTATTAATTAAATCAGTGGAAACTTGCGCAATGGCACACTATTAATCACAAAGGTCAATTACCGTACTGTTCATATGGATTGCATTGACAGTGGGAGAATTTAAATATCAAATTCTTATTCAGAATAACTTCCTTTTTTAAGATGTGATCTCCTTTATGATCCACTCTATCAGGACTGTGCATGGGTACACGTGTAACACACACCCAATTTGTTTAATGGCAAAATAAAGAATTTGTATTTAGAAGTGCTACATTACATGAAAGATGAACACGCTGCTGCCACCTACAGGCAACAGGCTGTAGGTGGAAACAATCAGGGTACTGTTAATCAGTACCTGTTTAGGATCTTTACACATGATGTATATGTTGTCTATTTTATCGTTTCACATGACAGAGCACAAACATTTCAACAATAAATCAATATTTATTATTATGACTATCCGGCTGATTAAAGCACCCCATTATGTGACTTTTACTTTCACGTGGCACTGTATAGCATACAGTACACAAATAAATGGAAAATTTATGTTTTCCATTTATTAACAGAAAATATAAAAGTTGACACTAAAATATCAAAGCAAGTATATAGGTAAACAGGTAAATTCATAGCAGGCGCATAATGCTTAATGTTGCAAAATACAATTATTTGGCATTAGAGAAACGTGGCAATATTTGGTAAACAGTCAAATCATATTAGATTAATGGCACAACTGAACAGTATCTAATAGCAGATATATTGTTTTTAAAGTATACATTTTAAAATTCTGCAATTCAGTGGCTGTTCAGCAAAGATTTGACACACATCTAAAAACATACAAAACATTTGTGCACAAAATATAATAAAATAACCAGCAACAATTCAGTTCTCATAACTAGCTGCATTGATATTGTTGGGATTGCATGCGCCATTCCAGATTATAATGTGTAATAATAGGGTCATTTATAGGTGATCCCTGATAATATAGACATTCTCTTCTTTTTAGTCATTCCCTCCACAGAGCTTCAACAGCAGTTTTTTGTAGTCTCCTGACGTGTCTCCCTGTCAAACCAAAACAAATGAATGAGAAAAGATTCTCTCATTCTGCTCGTTCTGTTATTTATCTATTCATTCACTGGCAGGTTATGGGGTTTCTGTGTGTAGTAGGGATGCGGGTACTTACAGAGATGTGAGTGTACAGCGACTTGCCATAAGTTCTCACGTATTCCTGGCGGATGTCGAGCATGTCGACTTCAGAGCGGGAAACCATGATTCGGATCAGGGTTGAATCCTTTGTCCCAGCTCCCTGCGAATATACATACACATGCAGCATGCATTTAACACATAATAAATCCATCACAGTATTTATTTTATATGTAGGGAGGTTATAATGTCTATAGGATAAATTAGGCATGTCTCACCTTCATGGCTTTGTAGAGCCTCTCAGCAAAGTAGGCGGGTGTGTTCTTAATACACTTCACTGAACAACAAAGAGAAACGTGATTAATGACTTAAGACCTGTGGCGCTGCTTACTCACCTCATGCGAATATACATAACTCCCAGTGCATGATGGGAAGAAATCTACATGTAAAACTAAAACATGGTGAAGGGTGAAGAAGAAGAAAAGAAGAAGACAGAAAGTCTTTCTAATGTCCAAAAGAGCAGAATAAAAGCAAATCTAAAAATAAATAGTAAAACATTTAAAAACATTGACACATTAAAGTGCTGTAATATAAAATGCAATTATAGATAAACTTCTACTAGCAAAAAAATAAAAACACGAAACATCAGAGTGAAATGAAACAATGCTTTAGAACAGTAAATGTCACAGTGCAAACCACCTCACAATGATAATCCACATCTATACCAGTAATGGATTAACAATGAAGAGCTTTTATAAAAACACATCTATAAAACAGGTTACTGTACCATAAACCTGAGCAATGACAGCCACGTAGGGAAAAACACAACAAAACATTATACATTTTAACACGCCTACACACTCCAAACAAAACATACAACATGGCATATTGCTTAATCTGTAACATAAAGCCCATAGCCTTAAACATGGACACGTTTTCAGTGTTGCGTAATGGGTTATTATTATGACATACATGTGTGGACAAGTACAGGCATCACTCAGTGAATTTTCCCCTTAACAATGGGTGAGGTCTCTTTTCCAACCAAACCTGTAAAGGTGTGGTAGGCGCGTATGTGAACTTACCTACTGCTACCATGCCACTCTCAAGGTCTCCAGACATTTCCCTGCAAATGCTCTTCTCAATATCCCTGCCACACATCTGTTGGTACTCCTGGAAAACTAGAAACACAAATGGACACAAATACACATTTGAAGTGATTTTTATTGGCTAAAATTAATACTAGTCTGCGATTTCTTTCCTGATTTGGATGATTTAGTCTTCTGTACATACCCGCTCTGAGATGGGGTTTGCTCCTCGCACACAGTATGGCATTGAATTTAGACTCATCAGTCCCCAGTTTGTTCTCTCCAGCAGCATAAAGGGCCTAGAAAGTTAAATAGTTTTGTTATCAACAAATGTAAAGCAATAGTTACTTTATCAATAAAATTACTATTTATTCAGTCATATTGTCAATGAGGCAGAATTTACCTGGGCATCTTGCTTGGCTAAACTGATGTCCACGGTTTCTCGTTCATCACGATTACCCTACAATAACAAAATGGATAGCCTTTCTAGTTATAGACATTACCATATCTTTACTATCAGCAAGCTAACACTAATTACGCAAAACAAACAAAACATGCATTGTATCCTTAACCCTTAACAAACTGGGGACTGATGAATCCTCCGGGTCAAACTGACTCAACGCACTACCACTTTGTGTCAGATAAAATGCGCTAATTATAATTCTACACTTTACACAGACATATGATGTGCACTGCTAGCACAACAAAGTGTGCATTTGAAACCTGAGGACAACAGCAGGGTTAACAACAAAAACAATATTATTTCTGTATATACATAAAGAAATAAATAAAGAAATAAATGCACATAGCACTGAACTACAAAATCAGACACAATCAGGTGGCGCAATCTGGTGGCACAATAAGATGCGTTTAAAACAAGAAGACTACAGGAGGATACAGTATGTGGCATGCTGATAACCAAAGTGCTTCAATAATCACATAAAATCAGTATATCAAACACATAAACAGTTGGGCTGCACCTGAGCCAGGGAGACCAGGAGTCTACGGAAGTGGCCTGAGGTATCCCCACTGATGGAATCCTCCAGTGTCTTCTTATGCTCTAAAACGACCAGCAAATGAAAATACAACTCAATAATAACACACACATGACATACCACATATCTTTTATATGGTGATTTCTCTGGGATAGGTTACTAGTAAAGTTGTGTGCTTGGCTATACTATAGCTACAGGAACACTAAGATTAGGTGGTCTGGACTGATTTCTTGTACTGGCACACAAATCCAAATACTTTGAGCTAACCGATAGAATACTAGAACATAATACAGAGGTCCTGGGATGTGTGGATCTGTATAATGAACAGTAACTGACAAGAAATACACTAGCTAGGGAAGAGGATCTTACCTGTTTTGTAAAGGGCATTAATCTCCCTGATTTCTGCGTTGGAGCGAGATGATAGGATCTCTATCAAGCAGGCCTCATCAGTTCCAGCTCCCTGTTGAGGTACCGCATTTGTTCTGATATCAATAAAAGTTTAGCATATGAACAACAACCCATCCAGAGCCCACATTGTTTAAATAGTAAATGCACGTGCGCCCATTGCTTTCATTTCAGAACCTGTCTTTTAAAATGTAATGGGAGATGACACAGAGCTTGTCCATTAGACACATCAAGTTAAAGCCACTTTGGACACAATATCAGGTTGGCTTTAACCAGGCTATATTTTATCTACAGTATACCAATACAACTTTTGTTAAATGTTTCCTAGATGTAGTAATATGAATAGTAAACAATTTAATTCGTTAATAAAATAAAAATGCATAGTTTCCTTTATTAACCTTTATAGCGCTATGGAGTTCAAAGACATCAAGCTCAACAGGGGACTTCATCATTGCCATGACCAACTTCCTAAAGTCTCCAGACAGTTCTGAATGTAGGTCCTTAATGAGGTCCTGGAAGAGGTATATTGTACGTTAATACAATTTTCAACAGCTGCAGTTTAAAAGGCTGCCGGGGAAAAAAATGGATCAGAGGACATCCAATCCCCAGCACCTGTTTTCTGTATGTCATGCATGAGGTAATACACCCCAAGAAATTCTTCGTTTTTTTTTTTTTTGGAAACTGATGTTTGAAAAAAAAGTTTATGTTGAATGTATTAAAAATAATTCTTCAAAAGGAATACTGTGCTTTGTATGCTTAAACTATACAGTACCATGTTTTCTCTGTAGGTTTATTTGAATAGGATTCAAATTAGCACCATGAGAACAGTCTGCCACAGAAACATGAACTCTTACCTTCCCGTAGGCTGTTTTGTAAGATCTTAGAATAGGCACACGCTGCTTGACGGAGCGACTACCCAAAAGTTCAATAATGGCCTGCTCATCAGTTCCTGCACAAACAAGTCCATAAAATGGCTTACATAGACATAGACTTACATAGGAAATACTGCATTTACAGCTAACAGCAATGACTTCTAACCAATTGCTATCAGTAATGTGATGGTCTTCCCAAGCTCAAGCTAAAGCAACAGCATAAGCTGAGCAGGTACACTGACAAGAAATCCAAAAGAATACCACAGCATTCACAGACTGAAGTGGCACTTTGTCACCAGACTATGCCACATTTCCTTGTTTACATCATTTCCTGAGCTAATGCATCTTATGCTCTGTCTCACCTCACATTATAACATATTAAATGTTTTTACATTTGACTATGAGCCTTAAAGAGAAAGAACCTTTGTCAGTGTTAGTCATATGTAGTGGATGACCAGGGCCACATTCAGTCACAAGTGGATCACAATGTCACTTTTGTGTGTCTATGCCCGTCTTGTTAATTCAATCACTGTATTATGGATAGCATAATTCACATACATGACTCATAGGTAGACAAAGCCACATACAATTAAATTATTGAAGGGTAGCTTACTTACAGAAAGGTATATTTTTAACGATTGCAGACAGACAAGCTAGAGAAAACACGATGAAATTTGCACATTATATTCCCATACTTAATTATACATAAAAGCACATACCAAAGCCTTTCATTGCCTTCCTCAAGACCTCTGCATCCCTAAGAGGGTCAGCACCAGCAAAGTCTGGGATAGAGCCCCTATATCCTCTCTGAAATAAAGGTACCAATTTACATTATTTTGATCTCTTCTTTGTTAAATAAACAATTCCACCCTTAATGAAACTACCGGTAAAAGATGGCCATTAAAACAAGATGCTGTGTATAAACACATTAATCAGTGTTTCTTACATTAATTGCAGGAGCTACAGGCATTAGTCCTCCTCCACTGACTGGCATGGATGGATTGGTTGATGGGGTGTTTTGGTACCCTGGCATAGGTGCTGGTGCTCCTCCATAACCGGGCATGGACGGGTTGGGAGATGGAGCACCAGGATACCCTGACATGGGCTGTCCTGGCTGTCCTGGCATACCAGGGTAACCCATGCCTGGGCCTTGGGGCTGGGGCATGGTGCCTCCTGGCTGTGGGTACATGCCATATGGCTGTTGGTTAGGGGAGGGGGCACCAAACCCACCAGGTTGTGGGGTGGCTGGGTACCCCCCAGGGGCTGGAGAATTCATGGACGGGTTTGATATTAACCCTCCCATGGCAGAGATCTGGTTAGCCTGTGGTTGGGAAAGATTAGCTTCTCATAAAATATGCACTGAAGACTGTTAGCGTTCCTTATTCAAGCGTGTGGCAGACCACTCCTTATTTGGATGCACTTGCTGTTGCAGAATGCACTGTTATCAATGTCACCTATTATCAGTGCCCAACACATATATTGTATGATGAAATAACTAATTAGCATATTAGCATATACAAACAAATGTAATCATTTGTCTACTGTGTATAAACACCAACACTGTGCCCCATGTTCACTTTTACATAAAGTAGTACCTCTTTTTAGGATGGACAATATGTTTACAAGAGATTGCATGCGCATGTTGTTTTGTTCAGTACAAAACAAAAACATGTACAGGTTTTGGCTATGCAAGTACTGTCAACTATCCAATTAAAGTGTGGCCATGCTCACTTATTAAATAGAAAACTGCCAGCTTTCATTTTCTGATTAAGATCACAACATACAAGAAATAGAAATGCAATTACTAAAGAATCATTGAAAAAAGTAGCAGCAATTTGACACAATGCAGAAGGGATTTAAAAGCACAGAATTATCAGTGAATAGATGTAGAGATGCAAACTTGAAAAAGTCTTACCATCACATAAAGGGACCTGATATTCCAGCAACTGCTGTGAGATTCATGCTAACTGAAATAAGTTTTATAATGCTACTGTCTAAATTCAAGACATATCAGAGAATGGTACAGTATGAGTGCGGGTGGAGGTGACTTGCATGAAAGACTTACCATGGCAGACATGTTAGAAGCGTCAAACCCAGGGTTCAGACCTATGGAGGGATAACCACCGGTAGGCCCACCTCCCCAGCTGCCTGGAGAGAAATGGATGTTACTTATCTGTGTCTCAAGGTTAGGGCCAGTGAAGTAGGCTGTGTGTCATTTTGGCCAGGTTGAGCTCATGCAGCTCCATAAACAACAAGCGTGCCCACGAGCGAGTAAGCAGATAGAAACATGTTGCTATTTGGAGGTTCCCTCAACTAAGGAATTTCATGGTGGCTGGAGGCAAATTGCTGATTATGCTCAGGTGTTACTGTAAGTTAACCAGTAATGCACTAGGTACTGGAATACCCTGCCTAAGCATTACTAATTTAGCCATGCCTGACTCTGCCCAACTACTGAATGGGAGTACTGTGTAAACTGATACACTCTGGGTTGTCGTGGAATTTGTTGGTTTGAAAAAAACGCCTGTGACATGACTCACTCAGCATACCCTCTTAGGCTCATACCAGCGTAACACTTTGCTCTCTCCCGCCATTTAAGTTTAGCAATACTAAAAAGACCAAAGTACTGGCCAACCCAGTGGCCCATTGCTTACATTTAAATGGAGAATCACGTAAACATGTCAACAGGTGTTGATGTTTTACCTGCTGGTGGCATGGCTGGGAAGCTTGAAGCCTGTGGAGGATAGCTTCCGCCACCACTACCAGGCTGAGGAGGATATCCCCCTGCCTGAGGTGGATAGCCTCCCGCCTGGGGAGGGTAGCCTCCAGCTTGCTGAGGGTAACCACCAGCCTGGGGAGGGTAGCCTCCCGCCTGGGGAGGGTAGCCACCTCCCTGGGGAGGGTAGCCACCTGCCTGGGGAGGATACATTCCAGGTTGAGGTGGGTATGCCCCAGGCTGTGAAGGATAGCCACTGCCCTGAGAAGGATATCCCGGATAGCTCATGGTCTTAAACCTAATGACAAATCATGGAAACATTGAGGGGTCATACACCTTTACTGTATAGTGTTTTACAAAGTTATTAATGCAACAAATATTGTGACAAGCAATATACATTTGCCTGCTAGTAGACAGATTAGATTTAAGGATAGGGTGCATCAGATATGTGCACCCTATCACAATTTGCAAAAGTGATGTTGCAAATTGTGCTATTTCCCCTTCGACCAAGGAAGTTCCCCAAATTATTCAATGTGATGTACAGAGGTTACAAACAGGATTTGAATTCGCAAAATGTTTAATGTCTATTGACCATTTTACCGCCAGAGTGTATTGGTTTGTTGGCAGAAACATCAGAAAAAATCACTTGGAGGCAGCATTGACTAACGTCACCTTTGACATGTTGGGTGAGTTAAAAATGCATCCTATTGTATATGAATTGCAGGAAAAGCCCTGTGTAATCTGATATTTTCATAGAACCAAATGTGGAGTTTTGGGCGTGGTTTAGTGATGTGTGGGAACGGGGTGAATGGTTCACAGGACTCAGCTAATCGCCGTCTCCTAATATTTAAGCAGGTCAGGAGAACACAGCAGGGGGGAGACGAGACACACATGGACATGGTTCTCATTCTGTCAGACCTGAGACACCACTGAGTACTACAATCAATCTGTTCTGTATTTTAATAAAGCCCATCAGACACTGTCGGCAGTAAGTGAATGACTAATGAGGCCGTGGTTCCTTGGGCTACACCAACATAGTGTACAAAACATCTAAAAGAAATGATTTCATCCTAGTGTCATCTAACGTATTCCAAGTATTGTTACCTAACGTCCGATTCGCTTGGAAATCATTGAACTCCATTGTTTCCTAAACAATGATTACCATTAGTCACTGAGCCACCCTGTTGCTTAGGTCAATAAACATCTAGACTATAAATACATAAATATTTATAATAGACAGCAGCAGCTTTAATTTCACTTAGCATAGTATCAAGTCATTTTTATAAAGCAATGTTTTAAAAAGAATTTACAATAGACTAGATAATTAAGCAATGGTTGGTGCCAATGGACTGCTGTTCTCATGGAACATTTAGGCTTACTGTAAGGTCCAGGTCAAAAGGATCCCAGATACTTTATAAAAGGAAAGAATATGTACTTTACCTCTGAAACGTTGGCCTATTGCTGTATGAAAAGCATACATCTTTCTCTATTTTAAATAGAACTGAGGGAACTACTTATTGCTTTGCATTTTATGGACACTGGGATAAATGGCATAGTCATGTTTGAACACTGAAGCATTCAGGCCTAACCCCAGGAAAACAATGGTCAATTTAGTAGAGAGCTAATTGTGAGTAATTAAAATGTATCTCCTGAATTAACTTGACTTAACCTGACATAGGTTTGAGTTCTATTTTAACAGAAGAAATCAATGTGTTTTAGTTTAGTACATTAAGCTAAATGTTCATTTGCACACAATTTGATAAATTGTGTTTTTAAAGGCAATTGACCAACCAATTTAGTAGGAATACTGCTTAAAACCCATAAAGAAGTAGAACTCGATCACCTGGTTGCTATATTATGGTGTCATATTGCCTAAATATTGTGACAGATTGCTGACTGACTGAATGACATACTGTACTGTAGGCTACTTCTCAGTGTTCATGTAACGAATGGCCACTGTACGTACCAGGAAGTTAAAACAAAACCAGCTGCAACATTATAACTTCAGCTTACAGTTACCTGACTGTAGTATATAGCCTATATATTTGTATACCAATATATTTGCGGTCACTTTACCTAGACACATGCATTTTATGTCTATACGTTACTGTAGCTAATACTGTAGGTCAATAACCATATAATAAACTTAACTTCAACATAATAACGCAATAATTGTCTGGCCTCTTTGTGTTGTACTGTAGGTCTATTTTATGGCAAATTGCTAGTCCGGGACAGGCCTATTTTAACAGTACATACATGAGTTTACATTGTACGTTACCCGTACGTGCTAACGTTCAGCCCAGCCATAGCCTAATAAACTAGACCTAGCCTACTTAGGCCTGCTAGTTTCACAAAAGGATTACAGTTAACGTACAAGGCCCTGGTTGCCATACTGACAACGACGATTACTCGGTAATGTACCAGTAATACAACATAACACACAATAAACTACACACTGCACGTTAACGCTATTGTACTATAAAAATTAATATATTCGATTTTGTCACTTACTTTCGTCTTTAAGAAATGTGTTCCTGTACTGTAGGATACCGATCCAACCCAGAGTCTAGGCTGTATTTAACCGATGTGGGAGGGACTCATATTTTCCATGTGCTGAACCCTCCCATGTTTACTGTCAGAAGGCTAAGCGGTAAGTACCGTACAGTAAGCAGTAGAAGACTACACCCAATCGCTTTACAGTACTGTACGAGTAAGGGTACCAGTGCTGTATGCTATCTATGTGAGAATGACACATGTTTAGGCTATTATCTATAACATCTACCAGTAGTTGCAGGGAAATGTGACTAAGGGGTTTACACTGTGACTCTTTTTTTCACACGGCCGTTACAGGTTGCAAATTGTATGAAACAAAACTTATATGCAACTGACAACACCAATTCATGAACAGTTTAATGCAACACACATTTAATTCACAAAATTTCCGATTCGCAATGTTTCATTTGACACTGTTGCCTTGCTAGATTTTCTTGTCATTGTAGATTACATTTGCACCTTTGTACAGTACCGTACGGTAGACGATTCATTTTGCATCGTACGGTATCATCGTACTGTACAGTACAATACTTGCAGCTGGAAAACACTATTTTCGGAGGTGTTGTAACAGCATGCCTTTTACTTCTGGCATTGGCATACCACTTTGTTTTGGCTGCCCCTGAAATAGATAGATAGCAGAGATAGACTGGTTACATACATTTACAACAGCTAAAGTTGGTAGTGGAACAACTATAGGTTTTCGTGTGGAAGTTTGCTGACTGTTGAGTTGACAACAAAAACAAAGCCTGCATTAAAGTTGGTGTCAGGGATTTTGTGGAAAGTTGTTGAAACTCGATCAGAACAAACCTCTCCCTTGGAGTCCCTTCAATGGCATGCTCCCTTAGAATCCCCGCCCCTTTCCCTATTGTTGGACACTGCCAAGTCTAGGGTAGTGCTGTGTGGTGTGGTCAGGGCTGTGTAGAAACACAAGAGTTTTTTCAAGAACAGAATGGGCAGGTAGCTGACAGATATTTGATTAATTTGACAAAACATGTATTTCACAATTACTGACTCCAACTTTTTCCCTCATTTGTCCTGAAATAATTTTCAAAATAATTGTATAACTTTAGGCTTAAGGCTTAATGATGGCCTCCTACAGCAACATGGCCTCCTACAGCTTCCTAAAATTATCACAAAAAATGATGAATGAACATTACCCATCTTCAGTAAGACACTCACGACACATTTCTTCGCAATCCACCTTGGTACCTTGATGACAAAATACTGAAACTGTTCTATTTAGAATGCTTACTTGCTGGTGTATGACCTGTCCTGTCCAACTATTGACAAATGTACTACATGTAAGTCACTTTGGATAAAAGTGTTTGCCAAATGCCGTAAATGTAAATGTAAATTAATTACCTTTTTCAATGTAGCTGCCACAAAAAAGTTATGCCCATTTTCTTCTATTATGTTCAATATGGCCTGAGAAAACGTTTGAATGTATAGGCAACTTTTTCCAGCCGAGTACCGTAACTCATCAAGTATTTTGTACTTGATGAGTATCCTACTGCTGTACAGGTGTTTTGGTAAGTAATAAATGTATTGCCTCACATTTTTTTGGTCTCCATGAAATAATCCTATTGCCTCACGTTTGTATTTGTTTGTTTGGGTGAACAAAACACTTATCAAAACTAGGGACACCCCATGACCTGTAATGACTAACTTGACATGAAATTGTCAGCATAGTCAGCCAAATCCAACATAGCAGATGGTCAGAGTAGGCCTAAATAAATAAAAATGTGTGTTTTTTGACGTGTGTGCTTTTCCTGTAAATATATTATTTAATATACTGTATATTTTAAAACATGCATTTGCAAATTACACATACAAAGTTTCCGTACATGCGTAGTTATATGTTTTTTGCTTTCACAGATTATACCGTACGCATATATAAATTGGCCACAAGAGGGAACCAGATTTAAATAATTCAAAGGGTTGGACAAAAAAACAGGCTGGTTTTGTGATTAATTCAGATTATTTTGTATTTTGTTTATTCAAGTATTTAAGAGTATGAGATAATAACTGTGTTCTTGTGTATTAGTACGTTTTTTTCTGAAGGGACTTAAGGGATCAAACATACTAAAAATAAATGTTTGAACTTACATATGTTGAGAAAATGATCTAAAGGGGAAATTACAAATAAGTTGTTTATAAGTGTGACCTTTGTCATCTCTACATGTCACTGCACTGAATAAACAAAACACCCAACCGTATGTTATTTATGCCCCAAAGTTAAATGGTTTTCCCACACTCGCTCGCCCTCACTCACAACACACACACACACACACGCGCGCGCGCACACACACACACACACACACGCACGCGCGCAAACAAGCGCAAACAAGCGCATATAATAAACAGCGTTAGTGCAATGTGAGAAGACATGTTTTATAAACACAAAAATATAATAACAAACTACTTAGACTATGAAGCATTCATTAAATCGCGCTAATGACGTGCCAGATTAGCCAATAGTCTTAAATAGTGTTCAATTAGCCTACTATGAATTTGTTACCAAAAGCTCATTCGCCAGCGTCTGCCATGACGCACATACGTCAGTATTACATATTCAATGAGTCTCTAGCTGTCCAAAGCAATAAAGGGAGATAACGGACCATGGGGTGCGGGTGAAAACTTTTTATACTGACATGTTAGAGCAATGACTTTTGCGTAACACGTAAGTGGGACTAGGTGCCCGGCGCGAGGAGGATAGGGTCTGTGCGGGGAAGAAAGTTGAGCTATTGCCGTTGCCGGGTAGGGAGAGGAAAAGACAAATTCGGCGATTTGTGGCCAATCCAAGAATCTGCCGTGGAACAGCCAGTTCACCCATATGAAAGATGAGCTTGTTGTCTGCTATAGATACGAGTGCCTCCGTGTACCAGCCTGCACAACTTCTCAACTGGGTTTATCTCTCCTTACAAGACACCCACCAAACCAGCGCTTTTGACGCATTTAGACCCGAACCAAACTCTTCCCATCCGGATCTTAATTTCAGTAAGACTCCCGCGGCAGACTTGAGCTCTTCTTTGAACTCAAACTATCTCAACAACTTCTTTCAGCTTCAGCGGAATGAGGTGAAGGATAGAATGATGCACGCACTATTTATTGGAATTATGTATGGTTATATTAAAATCTGTAATAGCACTGGGACAGCTGAGATGTACAGAGCCTAATATTTCAATGTTTGTCAAGCGCTGTTCTGCAAATGTTTGAGTGTGTACAGCATGAACTATTTTGGTAGCTACACTAACCGCCATGATATTTCTCATATGGTGTAGATAGCTATAGTTTAGATATTAGGCGACAGTATATCTATTACGTTTGACAAGTTAATCATAATCTTTTTATTTTTTATATAGTTTTGAAATGAAGTTCAGATTAAAGTAAAAATATTGTAAAGACTGCATGTTTTGAAGATTTTGTTTTAACTATAGCCCTAAGTAACCAAATACAGTTTATATTAGTAGGCTGTTAGTATTATAAGTGTATTTAACTTTAGGCTATCCCATTCCATGTTATTCTAATCTAAGTGACCATGCAGACCATTCAGGCCATAGGCCCAGATGCTTCTGAGCTCAGCCCAGCTTGATGTGAGGCAGTCTGAGGTCAGCATACAGATTAACTATATGTTTTAAATACACAAGTGTTAAATCAGCAGCATAGCCTATTTGGAAACACATAGAGAAATAGATTACCTTGTTTAGAGGGAGCTGTGCTCTGCTTACTTTCACCTTGATTGATCTGCCTTCTTAAATATTTTCATTAGAGGTTTGTCTAAAACAATCTAGCTTTGTGCACATAGTGTATATTTGGAACATATGATTTGATGTAGGATGAAAAACTGATATTTACATTCCATGGGGTAATTTGCCAATACTCTAAATTTAAATCTCTAGGGTAAAGTGGATTTATAGGGGAGAATGTGCCTACATTTTTTGGGATTCAATTGATTCTAAAGTATTGGTTTAGAGGAAGATGGATATACTGCATATTCCTGTACTTATTTATTATACAGTATATTCACATTATCATAGATTCTTTTGAGTTAACCATCCTGCTGCAACCCCCTCTGCTCACCATACATTGGGAGCCATTGTGTAATGCAATACAATCCCCTTGACTATAAAGTGTTTCAAACTAAAGCAACTCTGGAAGTCTGGAATCAGTTACTTTGAGTAGGAAGCTTTAACCTATTCAGCACCAAGTAAAACAAACCACTCTTGAGATTTCATCAAGTGATGAGTAACATATAGGGCCTAGTTTTGTCACTGTCATATATCACAGTCTTATCAAGGACATATGCCAGACAACTTATCTTGTTTGATCCAAGAAAGATGGTTTGCTGTGAATAGTGCTAGGGATTATTAAACTGTATATTGTAAAGTATGTTATTTCTTTCTTCTTTTTTGTATGCCTTTATAATTTACTGATAATTACTAGTTAAAATGCACCAACTCCTCACGGACAAAACTAATCTTGGCAGCATACAGGCACCTAAAGGTGTTCTCTTGTCCTCTGTTTCATTTGGGTCAAAATTAGGAGTTCAAAGATCAGAGTGAAAATCTGAAAGTGGACAATAAACAAAACCAGGTATTATCTCTAGTTAACAGTTGTAAAAATATTACTACAAATTTTAGAAGGTAGAGCACAAGGATATATACTATGTTCAAAATTTCTCTGCAATGGAGTGGTACAGTAGGATATCACTAAAACAACATGCATAATAAGATTAATGTTATTATAGTGATATTCTGCAATGCGATAAGATAATAGCATTAAGCGAAATTAGAAACACAAGCAAGCACACATATTAGATGTATGTTGATCAATCTAATAAACAAACACAAGCTTTAGAGCATGGAACCTGTTAGCAGAAGGAACCTTATAGACTGGTTACATACATTTTTGGACTCCAGCACAGATTACCAGCTGTAAGGCTTCTATGCAATACATTGCTTGACATCAACTATAACATTGTCCCAAGGTGGGACATTCATCTTGGTGATGAACTGCACAAATATGTTAGTGTGCTGAGATAATTTAATTCATTTAAGGTATTGTTTTTATTTATATTTAATATTTAAGTGATGTGACTGTTGTGCAAGACACATGATTAAAAGTAAATATCATTTTCTGTGCAGGATCTTTTATTACTTTAGTCTATATCAAAGTTATTTCACATAGAAGTCAGTTCCTAGTCATCTTCTTTAGTGTTTGTTTGACAGGAGAGCCATGGGCATTTTATCCTGTTATTAATATTCAAAGGGCATCTTGTATGAATTCACTGGAGCCATGACATGCAACACTGCTCACTGTGGCCTGGAGACGACTACCAATACGACCATGGCTTGTTTACCTCCAACGACGCAGGGTGACAAGCCTGTTGTCCCACACGCTGCCACAGAACCGGCCTCCCTTCTTGTATACAATGAGTCAGCCTTTATAAAGTCCTGCCCTTCTCTTTGGACATGCTTAGTACCTTTCCAGGACATGAGAACAGCTGGGCCTCTGGCCAGATGTTCTGAATTTAATGAGTGAAATGTTGGAGGGTTTATTTCCTCTTTTTTTGCAAGGTTGGGGCAAGAGACCTACGATAGAACAGTAAAAAGAACTTGATTATTAAATATATAGTATGATCTTAAACTGAAATTTTTAATTAGGCATTTTATAGAGTCTTCAGCCAAATGTTTACAAAAATCCAATGACCTCCAATGTGTGTCTATTTTGTAGGCCTTAAACAACAACATATATAAGAATGTGTCACCCTACGGCTCCCTCAACAACATTGTGGATGGACTCAATTCCCTGACGGACCATTTCTCCGACCTTTCCCTTTCTTCAGAGCCAAGAAAGCCCAGCAAAAGACCCCCACCAAACTACTTGTGCCATCTGTGCTTTAACAAGGGTCATTACATCAAAGACTGTCCTCAGGTGAGACAACTGTTCCTGTATTAAATACAGTACACAAATAACACTAGTTTCCTTTCAGGTTTAAATTAGTTACACTTTAATATAGAGGCATACAGTCTACAACATGGTTGTATAGGCCTTGGTTATATACAATGAATGCATATTATAATTGAAGTCATTCATATACAGTATGTCCAAAACTGCTCACTTAAACAAGCCAATCTCTATCCTGTCTCTTGATACCTCTCTTGCTCCCTCCTCCCCCCTCCCTCTCCCTCTCTTTCACTCTTCGTTGGACTGACCTAGTTGTTAAACAGGCAGGCCTCTGTCTTCTGTTGTAATGTGTGTGTATATATGTGTAACATATAGTATACGGTATATATGTGTGTGTGTTTGTGTGTTTATAGCCATAGCACTGATCATCATATTGCGTCAAACAGTCCAAAAACAATCTATAAGAATAGAATATTATGTACTGTATATAATTGGTCTTTTAGAGAAGAAAAGAGGAGATAAACAGTGTTCCATGGTTTGCCACATTATTTTCCCATCATAGCAGTTATAGCATTCATTTATTATGTGTTTTTATTTGTACAATAGGCCATTGTCTGTTCAGTTTGTTTTTATGATGTAGTTGAGTGTGGCAAATAAGCGCAACTAGAGCAAATCAACAGCTAGCTCCAGCTGTGTGGTCACAAGTACGCTGGCATTTAACCAGTGGTGTCTAAGCTGTCCTAGGAATGAGTTCAACAGACCTATACCAGCACAGTCAACAAGAAGAATAGCTGGTCTAGTCTATCATTGTTTTTTTTAACTCAGGTCAGTGAGTTTCATTGGAGATAAGTTCAGACAGGGGTTGACCTGTACTGTAAGTATAAGGCTATAAGGCTTATTAATACAATATACAGTATAACACAACATACTATTTGTGTGTGTTATAACTGTGTGGACTGTGGCCATATCACATTTGAAATGCCATATTGAGCAGTTTACAAAAGATAGTAAGGAAGAGGTAGGACCACAAAATGACTTGGGTAAGTTATAAATGCTGTCTTTTTGAGGAATATTTTGACATCAAGCTTTTTGTGAAAGAAAATTGAGGTTTCTGTAATTTCATGAAAGGAACACATCATGATTTTGACAATGAAGGTGCATTTACCCACAGGTTACTAATGATAGATATATGTTCAGTCTGCCCTTATTCTCTGGTTAGACAGACCCCAGCCCTTATTTTTGGTTGCAAGAACTTGTAATGAACAGCAGATGTGAGATTAAAATGCTTCGACTCCCTTTATGACAGATGATTACTGGTCTCAGGAGGTCTGTAAAAGACCTGTCCAGTGATGAAATATCTCCTGCAGCTCCAAACTTAATGTGTGGGGATTAGATCATCTATTGAACACTCCAATGGGATTTTTAGGGGTGCTTTATCATATACCATGTAACATTTGAGGCCTTTCTTCCCTAGCTTTTATGTATTGTTGATACTAGCCTTAATCAAATTATATTGTTTTTCGACTTTGGATGGTGAATTGAGTACTGTACTGTATGTAGTCAAAATATGCACTTTTGTGGG
The DNA here is from genome assembly GCA_027564795.1 of Aphredoderus sayanus. Classification (NCBI taxonomy): domain Eukaryota; kingdom Metazoa; phylum Chordata; class Actinopteri; order Percopsiformes; family Aphredoderidae; genus Aphredoderus; species Aphredoderus sayanus. Next base: position 2,509,091 of record JAODUG010000007.1, read on the forward strand.
ATGGTAAATCATTATACATTTGTTAACAGTGTGTACTTGAACTTTTGACCTGGAGATCTTCAGGGCAACATTGTTATGGCGAGTCAGTCAATATCTGCATGGCTAGTAGCATTCAGGGCCGTAACTCAACTCACACTCAATTCTAGGCTGGTTTATATTTCAGCTGTTCGTTAAACTGCCAATGGAAACAAAAAATGCAGCAGTCCCCAGACAGTCTCCACACCTACACAGTGTAATGTCGCCTCAGTTATTTAATGCTCTAACTGGGCTTCTCTAACATATAGTTGTCTTCCATTTGTGCTTCATTGGTCTATATGATATTGTTCAATATCATAAAGGATGAATCTTATTAATCTTCCAAGATAAGATATTATTGGAGAAAGTTAGTCTAGGCCTACTTGGTCAATACAAAAACAGTGCTCCTGTTTAAAATGATTATTTTCTTTAAAAGCTAAAAAGTAATGGTTGATATAGGAGAATCTTTCTTCTAAATGCTTAAAGTTGCAGCTTGTATATATACTTGTAGACAGAGTTGTTACATAAACATGTTTTATTCTGAAAATGCAGTCACTCCCCAAGGTATGAGCAGAATGCCCCTCACTTTGGCCCCCTGCCAAGATGTCTTCCACTTGTACTCATCATTTAGTTCTGTGCTGTGGTCTTATCCATCAACAACTGCCCCCACGTCTGATCTTCAATAGTCAGAATGATGCATTGATGGAAAGAATCATTTATGGAAAATGCCTTGTGCTGTAAAACAGATTTGTAGTGAATGTGGGAGGTTGTGTGTGCGTGTCTATATTGTTCTGAGTTGAGTCACCATGACCCGTTGGTGGTCATGGTGCATTCTCTTAACTTGTCCCTGCAGAAGAAGTAAGTAAACCAAACCACATGCTGGCCAAAGTTCATTCCTCCAATAGCAATTCTATTTTCATGCCCATCATTTGCTTCTGCAGGACAGCAGACATTTTTAAATGGATACAATGTTGTTGAAGCTTGTGTTTTTGAAGCTCCTTTGACTTTTAGCACCATACTACTCACCAGATAGAGGACTAGGCCAGAGCAATAATTGCGGTCATTGTTTTATTAGTGGAATAAGTGGAGATAAGTTGTGAAATGGTATATTATGATCATTTGGAGGGAAGATGTAACAATTAGAACTCTCTGTAACTCTAAATCTGTCATTTTACTTGACTTTTACTGTTTTCATTAGATTATCATGAAATTGTTGTGTGCTCAGTTGTGTTGTTTAAACAGACCTGAAAAGGTTGGGCAAAATGTTGAAAACTGTCTGACATGTATTTTAGCCCAAATTCGTTCCTTAAACAAATATTGTGTAAACAAGTCATGCAAATGTTGGATTGTACTCCCATTGAACTCTCATGTTATTTCCTGAAGATATATTCTATATTAACAACATGTTTTCATTTATATGCAGTGAATAAGAGTGGATGGGTGATCATGGCTGACAGACAGTGTTGATCAGAAACACTTTGATTCACATACAGACATCTTTATCTTGCATACAGAATACACCCTTTGTTCAAATGATTATCATGGCAGTGGAATGTGTATGAGTATATAGCCCCTATTACAATCTTAATTCCCCCCCTTAACCCTCCTGTTGTCCTCGAGTTTCAAACGCTTTGCCAGAAGATTGTGTATGATTGTGTGGTTCTTTTTATTGTCAGTGCTGTCTGTATACATTTATATTTCTTTATGTATTTGTGTTGTTTTTTCATGCCTTTTAATCCTCCTGTTGTCCTCTGGTTACAAACTCAAACCTTGTTGTTGCAGCAGTGCACATCATATGTCTGTGTAAACTGTAGAATTAGGTTTAGGACCTTCTATCTACCACAAAGAGGTAGTGATTTGGGTCAGTTTGACCCAGAGGACAACAGGAGGGTTAAATCGTCCCTGTAGATTCCTGTTGCATTGCTTCTGGGAGTAGGGACTGGTTTACTGTGGGTACCTTGGGGCTGTGACTACAGTAACATAGCCTGAAACTGTGTGCCAGCCTAATTTCCCAGGAAAAATAGAGTTTTATCTGATATACCCTTGAGTCTTTTCATTGAGGATGCTCTGTTTGAATAACAAAACACAGCTTGAACTTTTCAAAGTTCAGCTGTTTGACGTTGAGTGCTCACATTTTCACTCTTTCTACTCAGTTGGTCACGCCAGCATGGTTCAGGTGATTTAGGCAGTACCCCTGTTTGCACATTGGGTGTTTATGTAATCGTGACCATATGCCTATATTTTAGGTCAGGAGACTCAGGACTCAGGACTCATGCCTCATGCGTCTGTTAAGAGGTGTTAAATCCAGCAGCCTGTCCATCCATTGTGACAAATGGTGAATGTAATCTCCCATAACAGTGTCAACATGGTGACTTGAGGCTGTAGCTGTAAAGTGAGGGGCTCTTTACACTACAAGCAAATGGAACGTTTAGCTCAGTAATGTGTTACTTATCGGAGTGTTCGTTTTTTCTTTGGTTGTGGTGATGAATGTAACGACTTAATACTGCCACCATTGCAAAACACTTTGTATACTGCAGTAAGGCCTCATGTATAATATAAAAAAATATTTAAAGTTCCTAGATTTTCATTGTCTACAAATTGGCTTTCAATGGTCATGCTGAGATAATTGTGAAACCACTTCGTTTTAATGGTTCAATTTGTTGTTTTATGTAGTGTAGTGGTCTGTCCTGCCTTGTCAACATTGACATTGCATGCGATTGAATATTAAGTTTATTTTTTACTGTTAAATCACTGTTGAATGTGAGTACACTGTGGGAAAACAAACAGTTTGATCCACTGTGGCACACTACATTTCCAGAGCTTGTGTCTCCAATAATAATTGAGATGTTGGCCTCAATATTTATTTGGACTCAAAATACCCACAAATGTCAGTCTTCATGCAGGATCCCATACTACTGTATACCTACATGCTAAACTGTAACTAAATTATATGAATTATAACTTAGTAGTATATTATATATATTATGTTTATTATATGCCCCACAAATACAAAAGCAATGCTAATGTACTACTACTGTACTTTTGGATCAATTAGGGGTTAGCTGCCTGGTTCAAGTTACAACTTGTGGAGACATTTTCTGAGCCTCACTAATGATTAGGCAATAACATTATTAGTATATTATGATATATTCAAGATTTTAACATTTCTAGTTAAATGATCTTTCTATGAAATTATCTGCTTCTTATGATATCCTAATTTACTTTCCTTCATTCCAATTCAGGGCCTGTTTCGCAACACTTGTTTTGGAAAGCTTGGCAAACATTGATTGATAACACTTGTTTATGCCAGGTCAGTGTTAATTCGGACATGGTGCAACATAGTACATAATGCTCCCTGACATTTAGGAATGGTCCAGAGAGGAGAAGAACAGATGTTAATTTATATTACAGCTCCAAATATAGCTGTAACTATACAGTAGGTACAGTATATTATAAATATGAGCTTGTCCATTTCACAACCTCTTGCATCTAATTATATACAATGTAATCATAATATGAACATTCCCTTCCCCCACCAGCTGTTTTATGTTGTGTTTATGTATACAAAGCAGTTGGCAGTTGATCATTAGCTGTCTGTCTGTCTTGTTTTATTTCTCTCTTTTCCCCGTCTGTATCTATCTTTTACATGCTCTCACCCACGTTCACTATGAAGTCCATGTTTGATAAACAGTCTGTCAACACCTCTGTCACATTTCATAATTTGTCTTATGGAATGCTCTGCATTTTACCCCCACCATTAACTGTGACCTCAGGTCAATTCAAACAGTCCTGCTAGTATATTTTTGGTATTTTGATATTTTCAGTGCTTCAGTATTGCACATTATCAATTATGTTTGTTTTCCTGAGTCAGGGTTGCTGTAATTTCTTCCTATAGTCTGAAGGACATATAGTGCGGAAGGACAGAATCCATTCCTGAAAAGAAATTAAAGTTAAAGGAATGATAGAAGAAAGGTTTCCTGACAGCTGTGTTTTGTTCCGGACAGGAATCCCATTTTTCCTGTTTTTCTTTTTTTCTTTTTTTTTTTTTGCTGAGACAACAGTTAATCCATTTCCTGTTTTGGTAACCATGACTCACAATTCTCTTCAAGGAATTCATTATCTACTGACCACGGGCAGGTAAAGCTAGTTAGTTAGCATGGCAGAGAACAGTATTATTACAGTATGTGATGTCATTAGTATTAGTTACTAACTTTGCTTAACTAACAGTGTTAGTAAAGTAATATTATCTGCAGTAATTCAGACAGTAATTCTTCACATTACATTATTATTTTAATTTTGGGTAATTATAATTCCATTAATTTAATTAGGAGACATGAGTTTCTTGTCTGGTTCCCCTTTCTAGTTAAACTGCTGAGCATGCATTACAGGATGCCAGCAGGAGTTAATAAAAGAAAATAAACAGTAATATAAACCCATGGATTCAGTTGCTCCCCACAAGGGCTTATGTAAGTCAGTGTCAGAAGCAAGAGAGAAACAAGGTCACCATTGGTTAAACAAGAGGTTACGTTATTATGTGTCACATTTATTCCCTCTCCTGCGTTGTATTACCCGTGTTTCCTGTCTTCACACAATATGGGAAGCAATATATAAGTTATAGGCTATGCAGCCTTCAGTAAAGTAACACTAGTCTGCTGTCATTGTGGTAAACTGGAAGGTAGGAAATGAGACACAGGATAGGGTAGTGCATGCTGGAGGAATGCACCAATAGAGAGGGAGGAAACAAAGGGTTAAAGGTAAGAGGTTTGACTAAAAGCATTATGTCCAGGGCAATGTGTGCCTTCATAACATATTATACAGTACATGTTACGAGTTACAAGTGATACAGTAGTTAAACACGTACAGTACAATGCAATGCCTGCATTGTGAATTAATAATACACTACTATAATCATGCTTCTCAGCAAGTATGTAAGTTATTGGGATCATCTTTTCTCTCTTTAAGGAATACCCATATTTTACATTAGGTTTTGAGCTTTCCCTCACATTTATGTTCAGTTGTAAATTAATGCCAGACTAGCTCACACCATATACTGTATCTTACACGCAGAGATTACGATGTGATATCTGACTGAACATGAAGACAGGCGCCCATTTGACAGACAGATAGAGACACTGTGAAGCTGTGAGTGTTGGCACAGACGGCTGGGTTTCGTGTCAAAGAGATCAGGGGCTGACACTGTTGGCTTTGTACTGCATTTGAATGGGCACCTTAGGGAGAGACTACGCTGCTGAATGCTCACTATTGGGGAAAGCCCTAGTGGTGGGAATGGAGGATGGTAATTAAGGCGGCCATTGTGTGTCTGCAGAATTTGCTAGACAGAGAGGTCAGGAAGGCAGACCTTTATTGTTCTGTCTGTAAGACCCTCAATGCATTGCAAAGGTGCCTCAGAGTATGTTTGGACAGCAAAAATGATAAACAGAAGACTCAGAGTCTATGCACTGTAGTTAGCACTGAACTATTATTGGGCCAGCTGTATGGTGTCATTTTGTAATTGTGTTTTTCTCCTTTTATATTCAAGGTAATTAAATGAAGCCTTAGACATGCCATCAATGGGAGTCCAGTCCCCTTCAGGGATATGTTAACCATGGCATCAAACCACAAAAACACATGTGGTCAGCATGTTAAATCACAAGGGGCTCTAAAGCTGTATGCATGTTGTTCTGGTTAAGGTGTGCATGAGTATGCATGTCTGAAATAATTGTATTATTTGTGTAAGCTTTCCATTATTATAGCATTTATACAAAGATTAGATCTTTATAGCAGTAGACACTTAGCCTCGCGAGACCTTGCTAGTCTTGCAAGCTTCAGTGTTACTTCGCCACGAGAATCTGTCTGGAGAAGAATGCGATGCTTTCATTTACAGTATATCCGGTAAATCGACTGTGTGACCAATCAGTGTAGTACTGACCACTATGTGGGTGGTTTATGTGGACAGGCAAAAAATGGGCAAGTCTCAATAACAACAATGGCGGTTCCTAAAGAGGTTAACATAGTGCTACAATAGCATCAGTTTTATTAAAATGTATCAGAAGAACACCACTAAAGGCTTTTCTCAATGGAAAATTTAGCATTGCTTTAGTTCAGGCAGGCCACGAAGTCAAGCCCGTCCATAATCTCAATCGTCAGATGGTTTCAAACAGCTGATTGTTCAGGTGATATCATGACCAGACTGCTCAGCTGATCATTGCAAAGCATACTATTGGCCAAACTCATTCACGGTGCCTTATTTAAACGACCTTAGCCTTTACTCATTCTTGCTGCTTTCTCTGTGATCAAACAAAGTGATAATTTGTGTTTTACTGCTATAGATTGCTGTGTTTCAGCTATACAGATGCACAAGATGATGGACCACCTCTGTCTCTGAATAGCACACTAAACCTCTTCCAATTGAAGGATATATATATATATATATATATATATATATATATATGTAGACAATGGTTGTGTGAACATAATCCGATTTTATATTTGATGCATTTCATATCAGAATTAGACTGCATACTTTTAAAATGAAATAAGATGATAAATACTCACATATTACTTATAAAACAACAGGTTCCAAATATGACACTACACTTCCTACACATCATTGAGCAACATTCACCATGCCAAATAAACCCAGCAATTGTCTTTGAAAGTAGTTCAAGAAAACATGTTCAATGTTTTGGCTGTACATGTCTATAATGTCTATACAGTTTGACATAGACTAAACTGCAGACTACTGTTTTTGTGCAATATATTTGTATTGCTTATCTTGATATCTATATTTATAATATATTATATTGCTTACTATTGTATATTGTTCTTATTGATGCTGCTGGTCACTGGGAGCTGGGTGACCAGCTGCGTTGCTTAAGCCTATATTAAGACAGACATTATTAGCATTTTATGCTAATATTAATGTAGTGTTTTTTGTTCACCTCTGTCAGGCTCAGGCAGCCCTAACCTGCTCATGTCATTCACTTGGCTTGGTAACCCAAACCCTTGCTGGGGTTACCACATGCAAAGCTAAGGCCAAAGGAGAGGGTAGGGGAAAGGCATAGCTAGCGTACAGCCACCATTAGCCATCATGAACAAGTACATTTGGGAAGTACAGGGCAATGGCAGTCTGACATCTGCAAGATGCACAGTGTAGGCCTCTAAGCAGGTGGGCTGATGGGTTGAACCAGGACAAACTCCCAGGCCTCAGTTGTTTTGCACTTTTGTACTGAACCAATTAAGCAAGGAGAGCAAAGTGAACAGACTGCTGAAAACATCAGTTTACAAAAATGTTTGGTGAAATAAAACACCCAGTTGCTGTTTTGGGCGGGGGGTGGAGAGTGGGGTTTACAGTACATCTGTAATCCAAAAACATGACATTGAGATCCATGGACGATTAGGGAAAACAGGTCGTGGAAATTAAGGAATTTGGGAATATGGTTTTGCCAAAAAAAAAAAAAAAAAAAGATCTGTCATAGCAATACGCCTCTGCAGCTGTCTGGGACAGGAGCAACAAGGCTATTACTGAGGAGAAATGCATAGTCCCTAAGTACTGACTTACACACATACTGGCATGCAGTAATACCATATAGTAGAGTTTGGCTTTGGTTTTATAGCAAGACTTTGCAGTTACTTTAATTGACTGGACAAAATATAAGTACTTCTGGGCCGTTTATGGGGCTGATGAAATATCATCTCACCAGTCACATTTTTCACCACAGCAAGATAGTAGTGTAGCCTCAATGTATATACAAGTTTTTATTACACTTTTAAGCCCCTGGAGATTCATAGGGCTGTCCTCTTTTTTCTGTGTGTGCAGAATAAGCCTCAACAAACATGTTATACAAGGTAGTGTACAGCAATGTTGTTGATCCCAGACACTAACATAAACCAGGCCTTTTTGGTGCTGTGGTGTAATATTAGTCTTGCTGTAATAGATATACATGTACACAACTGCACAAACACACTCCGGAGGAGGCCATTTCCTAGAATTAACTATTTTGGCATCTTTGCGGGACTAGAAACAGACCTGCGGTTATTGTTATAAACATTTGTAGTGGTTGTCCTCTGTACCCTGTATCAAGATAACAAACCTTGTTAACATGAATCCCACAAGGGAAAACATGTAACCCATACTATACTGTAGCTGTCTCATTAAACATACAGCTTCTGAAATCAACATTTTAGTCTAATCAGCCTTATATAGCCTACACAATAAGAACATTTAATAATCTTGATTTTTTTTTAAACTAAATATATGTTTATGATTCTTTGATGAAATTCTGTTGTTTAAATATTTTCCTCTATATTCCAGTTTTACTTTGATGTTATAACTGTAGATGTATTACTTACTGTATATGAGCAACACTGCTTATATACAGTAAAATACTTTATTGCACACATGCCTTGTGGCATATTTAGACCTGCAGATGCAACTGGGATGTGCTATTGTGAGTAAATTGCTTTTTATAGTGGAATGAAATGCCAAGCACGTATCAATAGCTAAAATAAAGGGCTTCTAGAACATGAAACCTTTATAAGAATAGCACCCTGACCCAGATGGATGCAGGTTCAGACAGAGTGCTGGGTGAGCAAAAGCTATCAGGAAGTCATACTAAAGCTGGTTGACAGTGACACAGTGGTGGATACTTGAACTGATCAACTGACCAATATTGTGTTCTCCTGAGCAGTATAAATAGCATTTAAAATATATACAAATATAAGAACACATTGTAGTATAATGTGCACATCGTGCAGATGTAACATGTCAGTCTGTTACCAATGGCTTGTAAGTATCAGTGTTATGTTGGCGAGTGACTTTGCTTTGCTTAATATAGCTTACAGTAAAATCACAGAGAGCAGTGACCATGATGGGAAAAAAGCAGAGAAACGCTAGTCGGTTGTGCTCATTAATTATCGTAATTTCAAATCATCACAAGTTCATCTGTATATGATTTTGTTCTATATTTACAAAATTAGAAAGCAGGCTACTCTCTGTTCTTGAAAGAATGTGCTGTGTTCTGTATAAAGAAGGAAACATCCAGTAATGTTCTGCATAGCCTGTTATTGAACCTCCAGTGTATCCTGTAAATAAATATTGAGGTCCATGGGTTAGCTCAAACCCAATTGTTATAAGGAATATTTTTGAGACACACTATAGTTTGAGGATCATTGCTTTAAATTATATGACTAACGGAGTTTGAAGATACACCCTTTAAACATTTCTGAAATCTGGTCATACTATAATCTTGATGATCTCTTGCCCAGTTGTAGTGTACATGTGATTTTATTCACCTGGTATAGGATATTCGATGGAATTGTAATGTATTTTTTATTTTTAGAGTGCACAAGATAAGAATGCTTATCTCAGCATTGGAAACAGAGAGCAACTCCACTGTGCCCACACTTTGCCTTCCCACAAAATCTTTACAGTGCTATACATCTGCACATGTAAAAGGCTATTAATAATCCTTATTCCTGTTTAAAGTAAATAAATGGACACAGTATTACAATAATATTTTAACTAATTAGATACTAATATACTGGCTCTACACACTGGTAAGTGAATGAGCAAAGATTAGACTAGTAAGTACTTCATTGTCAATTCAGGAACATACATTTAAATGTTCTGTGCTTAAAACTACCACTAATTCCTGCCATACTGTAGTTTAAAACAGCTTGCCCTCATGACTGTGTTAACAACCATCAGAATCTGTATCATCCTCAAAAGAGTTGAACACATTCCATAACCACATCTTAAGGCTTTCTGTAATGATTTAGAGGAGAAAACCACATGATTAATAGATATATGGTTACTAAAGCACTATTATCAAAGGTACAGGGGATATTTTCCTGTCCTGTCTCAAAGGAGGATCAACCATGATAGATGCTTTGATCTTTCTTGATGTTTCACTGAGCAGAACCAGGTTCTCAGGTTTAAACCACATCCAGATTCCTGCCATTTCCCTTCCTTGGCATTCACCAGACCGCTAAGGCTAGCACGCTCACTGAAACCACATTAAAACAATTACAAGTCTTATCAGAAGTGCTACGGCTAATAAGAAAGCTAAACAAATGCTCTGAAAGACTTAAAGCTCCCATTGTGGCCTGAACGGAATCTGTGTCTGTAACATATAACAGTAAGTCTATCTTACTCCGAAACGCAGCCAAAATAAATACTAAACTGCAGATGAGGAAACAAGACTCACATATGCACAAGTACTATTTGTACAGACACATAGACTTATAAAAAGACATGCACACACTGTACTCACACATGGACAAACACAAATGTAAACACACACACACACACACACACACACACACACACACACACACACACACACACACACAGGGAAAGTTCCAGGAGAGTGGTTTGGTGATCTTGCATTCCCAGTGATGTCCTGGGGGATGTGGAGAGGCAGAGGGGCCTGAGCTCCTCCGCTGGTCCTTTGTTTAGACTGATGGTTTCCAGATGGAGCAGGCCAGAGATCGGAACACCTTGGAACGTTGTGAAGCCGCCCAGCAGTTTAAGGAATGGTCACCAGTGACCCGGGATTAGGACAGAGTTATCTGCAGTACATGGGAAATGTACAGTACTAACATCAAGGGGATGTTTCAGAAAGTGCTGATAAATGTGAAGTGTTAATAATATTTTTTTTGTGTATTGTCTATTGGAGACTTTCTGACAATTTTAACATCCCTATTCAGGGAGGGATTGTTTTTACAAACAGAGGTGCATTGTGCTTGAGGGAGGGCGTATTTATCACTTTAGCAGCACACCTGTTCCCCTCGTCACTTTCAGCCTCCGACACTTTTCTTTACAGGCGTCAGAAAGAGACAGCTGCACCAGCAAAGAAGCTGTCCAGCCAGAGAAACAGGGTGGGAGAGGGACAGAGAGAAAGAGACATGGCAGAGAAAGAGAGAGAGAGAGGTGCTCAGCAAACAGTGGCCTTATTTAGAGCTTGTGCATGGTGGGATTGATAAATAGCCCCCACAATGCACCTGGCTGAGATTCTGGCGTGCTATTTGGCTGTCTATTCCAGCAACGGAAGCAGGCAGTAAAAGAAAAAAAAAACTCTTGTTGTGTGGGCAGTGGGACACAGCTGAGGGCTTCACAGTATCATTCTTGTGAGGGAGACTTGAACCCATGGCCATCTGCACAGCCAATACTTGGCCCTGATTCCTGGGTGACCGGCTGATGACTGAATCTTCACCTCTCTGGTGCTGTGATGTCACCCATGCAGCATGAGTAGGACATTAAGTAAAGACAGATGATTCCCCAAGTCAGAAGGAATACCCCTCAAAGACCGTGTTGTAAAACTGCTACAATATAGGCAAGAAACAGAAATCCTCCATAAATGTTGGAACTGAAATTACACACTGCATCATAAAACTGTAAAACGAATTTTTGTTAAACTTTGTTTTTACAATAAATTACATTTGCCGATTTAAACTGACTCTCACTGCATTATTCATATACATTTGGATGAATACATTTACATAACCTAAATTGATTATTTGACCCAAATATCCATTTCAAAGTTTGAATTTGAAAGAGACACAAAAAATATTGAATCTACATCCTGTGTTGCCTGACAAAACAGCTCATTGCTCTAGTGGTTTCTCCCTGCTCCATCAGGGAATATGAGACCCTAATTAGTGTCACATTATAGTGTAGTGTTAGCCTGTCATGTAACTCATCAGCTCTTTAATGAGAACTTATAAGCCTCATATTTTATACAGTATAGTGTAGCAGTAGCATACAGCATTACATTATATGGAAGTCATGGCTTAACCAATATTTATAGATAAATCAACTAATACAAATAAAATATATTTTTAATTTAGGCTGTCTGTTGTTTACTAATGGCAAAAATTCAAAGCATTATTATGTACAGAATTATTTATGCACGGTTGAGTGGCATTTCCCAACAAAGGACCATTTTCCGAATTTAGTGGTTTTATGCCATTACGACCAGCCATTTCCCATAGACTCAAAGTTGTTTTACCCAGCAAACCCCTTGTTTTCTCACAGACTCACAGAAACCACAGAGGTTTTGTATAAAAATGATCCTAAAATGCTAAATGTTACAATGTCTTCTTGTACAGTTTATATTACATGTAACCTGACTACATGTATAAGCTATATCTGGAGTCCATGTCAGTAGTGGGTAGATGGGGACCTTTACATATCCCCCAACTGTATGATATGCTATATCCATAATTGCATAGTGGTCAGTACAACTATGCCCGTAAGATTAGGATTGGACGTCTAATATTAAACTCAGGTTCACTTTTTTGTGCCGGAAGACAGGAGATTAGGGTTCATGTTTTGTCTGAAAGAATGTAGTCTGGTGTCTCTCTTTTGGCCTTAGACGGGAAAATAAAATCAACACAGACTGAAAATCACCTTCCAACTTCAGACTGTGGTCTTTCCAGTGGTAAATAAGAGTATTTTACACGACTTAACCCTGGAGATTTCAAGGTTTGAGACTAAATGCAAGTTGAAGTTACCTCTGCAATGTTCAAATATGAGCCAGAAGCTTGAGCACCACACCTTTAATCGATTTAGATGTATTACCCAGAATGCCTTGAATAGTGAGATTTGACTAGATACACTGTATTGTCTAGACTGGGATATGATTCTGGACATTAAACGGCATACCTACACTTGCCCTCATGCCTCACATCCCCTTAATGATGGGAAGTCTAATAGTCTAAATACTTCATCACATCACAACAAAGAATGAACACTGGAACCCCACCCCCCACACGCTACGCATTAACTGTCCCCATCTCCTCATGATAATGACATTTTACTGTATACTTACAGCCATAGCTACAGTAAGCAGTGTTTTATCACCCCCACAACCACACCCCCTGCCTCTCTTGCTGAATTGTGTGGCAACATTTAAAGCAGAGCGATTTTATGGTGGCTCTCTGTGTTTCTCTTGTGTTTAGCCCCTATGGGGGCCATCTGCTTTGGATTTAGAGTTCCTCCTCCTCTCTCTCCATTTATCCTTCCTTCTCTCCAACCTCCCACCTTCGCCCGATATTCAAGGGTCTCTCCCCAGCTGGCTCCAATGACTGTAGACTTGTGGTATTTGTCCACTTTCTGTGTGTGTGTGTGTGTGTGTGACACAGACATAGGTGGAGGTTGATTCTAGGAATAGGATTCTACAGTAGGTCCCATCTGCTATCTTTGGGGAACCGAAGATTGTGTATCTCTTGTTCATTGTCTGTCTTAGTAAATGTTCCTGTTACTGTGCATCTTTTTCAGTTTCACCAAATCACCTCTTCTCAGTCTGTCTGCCCCTGTCTGTCTGTCTCAGCCCTGTTTATTCTGGTTTATACAATTTTGTGAGCTCATTAATCCTGTGATGTAAGCAGCGGCATGCTCTGTGTCCTTGTAGCTGGGCTGGAAACCATTTGTGAGACTTTCCAGTTGTGCCTCAGGAGTGTATGAAAAACCTGGGGCCTGCGGAATTTGCTGTGTGCTTTGCGCACGAGTCAGAGTGTCTGCATGTGTCTTTTAGCATCTGTACAGTATCTTGACTGATATAGCAAGTAACAATATGTAGTTGCATATTTGTTTACCTGTGTCTATTTTCCAGCATGTCTCACATATAAGTACAAATGTTGTGTTGCCAACAGTGTGTTCCCACAGCTCTCCATTCTGCAGGAAGTGGTCTGTACACTCTGGTTACAGTACGATCCTCCGGTGCCTCCCCTATGGATGCTGTCCAACCTCTAATACACTGACCCTTATCTCAACACCCGGGGCTCTGGCCCCAGGGACATAAACAAACATTGACTCAGTTCAAGTCAAAGTGAGAGAGCAAACATCAACCAGACACCTAACAGCACGGACAACCACTGATCCATCCTCTACTTCAACACTTTGCGTCCACCAGCCAGGCACCTAAAAACATGTCTAAATGGGTCAGATATGTCCCTACACCTGCATTTAGACATGCTCCACTGGTTTTATTAACATAAAACAATGGGATGGAAACCCCTTCCCCCGGGCTCCTCGTGAAGACTCATCTTCAGAAAACTGTGTGACTGTAGAGATGTGGCTCCATTACATTTGTCGTTTAACCGTAGTGTTTTCCAATGATTTGTAAATGTCACGTTCTGGGAAATAAGTCCTAACTAAAACATTTACTCAGTCATGCTAGTGTTTATACAGAGAACGCCGAGAGTTTTGGTTTGTTGTTGATCTATTACACAAATGACAACGGAAAGACGCCCCCTTACATATTTTACAACCTCATAGCTTCTCCATCAGTCACTGATTGGTGTTACCACAACCTACATGCACACACGCATAGGCATACGCACGCGCGCACACACACACACACACACACACGCACACACACTTCACAGCCTGCTCTGGCTGGCTTTGGTGACCAGATGTTTTGTGTGACATTCATTCCTCATTCTTTTGGGTGGCCACTGGAATGTCCAATGCCAACAATGCCTGCAAAGTTTACAACCTTAGAAAGTAAACTCTCAGATGGTGAAAGGTTGTTGTCGTAGCTGGCATATTTTGGAAATGGCATTTAGGGCTAGGTCCTAGTAACTCTTACCCTAATAGTTAGTTTTCACCACTTAACCTAATCATTTTGTACAGTATGTTAATTATCTAACGTCATCTAACATCAGTTGTAAGGGTTTCACCATTAAAATGGATGATTTCACGCATTATCTAAAATATTTGTTATTTGTATTATGTATACAGTCGGAACTATGTCAAACTTGGGTTTGAAGAATCCAGTTGCTGTCTATACATAAATAGAACAGTATAGGGAACAGTATTCTGATACTGGTTGTAAAGAGATCCTGACAGATCTGCAAGCTCTCAACTAGAGACAGACCGTGATGTGCATCCAAAAGGCCAAGGCCAGGCCCAGCATGGACCTGAAAAGATATGATGCTTTACAATGCTGCTGACATTTGGCAATGCTATCAGGGAGGAGGTTTTTAATGTTTCAGACATATTTGTAGCCAAAAGTCATTGCATACTAGGTTTTCAGTGCAATGCTTGAACCTATTTGCTTTTGTTAAAATCTATTTGACCACTACAATGTGGTCATACATTATTCTAAGATGTGAATTGTTAATGTGATACGCTGCAAACTTTCATTGGGTGCAATGGGAGTAAAGTAAATCTCAATACAGCAGTCAGAATGCATTTCAGCATTCAGACCAAAGAGTGAAAATGGCAAATGCTGCAGTTGATCAACCTGTAGATCTATATCTAGCAGGAGTGATATGTTGTCAAATGGCCCATTAGCGCATATACTGTAGGCTGGTGCGTTGCAGGCCAGCCAGAGTCAGAGTTTCCAACGTGTGTGTGTTGTCACAGTGGGAGACGCTATGTTGACAGTGGGGTTGAGGTCATGCTGCATTGCAGCACACCCGGTCATACTTAACGCTGGCTCTCCGGTGGTGATGCAAAGAGCTGGCGTGTGTTCGGACAGAGCCAGATGAAACTGATTAACGTTTATATTACTCACACACACACACACACACACACACACACACACAGGGTAGAAGAAAATAAGAAAAAGGCAAAGGGGTACACATTGAACCACCACCCCTCCCACCCCTTATAAAAAAAAATCTGGAGCCAATGGAAAAGAGATTATAAAAACAATCGCTGCCCCTGCTGGGAAATCAGGACTGGGACGGGTCTTATTTCACTTGGAGAAGACAGAGTACTGCTATTGTATTGCCTGATGTACTGTGGGCATTCATGCTAAGGACAGAGTAAACTGACATATTAAACAGATCATCTGTGCGTGAGGATATGGTTTTGGTTTTACACTTAAACAAACTCAAGAGTTCCATTATTTCCTTTAACAATAGTTTCAAGGACAGGCACCAGAATGCAATTTATTTAATCATTAGTACATTTGTTTTGACTTGTTTTAACCCTCCCACAGTCCTATGGGTCAAAATGACCCGGTGCACAACAAGAACATATGACATTCCGCGGTTGGCTCCCTCTGCTGGTACTCTGCTGAAAACCTTAGGACAGTGGGAGGGTTAAGTAATTTGTTCCTTCCTGTTACTGTGACAATGATACACATACTTTTTCCATTATGGATTCATTGGAGT
>JAODUG010000007.1:2555382-2576154 GCA_027564795.1 Aphredoderus sayanus
GGTTCATGAACTGGCTGTTGTAGGCCTGGGCAGGGCCCATCTGGAAGGACGAACACATCTGGGAACAAGGAAGAAAGTGTTTGTGCATTTACAGAGAAATAAAGATAACTGCAAGCCATCTGAAATCATGCATACTACTGTATGTTTAGTGTAATCATTTTGAAATGACATTCAATGCAAAAAAGACAATCATGTCATGTAATCTCCTAACATGTCATTGAATTGATAAAAGTGGGTGAAAATGTGCTGCTTGACTCAAGCTGTGTATCCTTATACCGGTTCGGCCAAATCCTTAAAAAAAAGTGAAGTAAGTTCCTAACCATGGTGGAAAGAAATTGGCTTGGCTTATTTTCAACAACAAGAAAAAATAAACATTATTGTTTTAAAAGTTTAAATACTATTTCATAACAATTAACATAGGCTACTACTACTTGCTGATGTTCTGGTGCAGTATTATACAATTATTTAATATGTATTTATTACATCTTTATTTGTATTTTTGATACAATTTGATATATGTTTTTATAGCAAATCATATTTAAAAATAATTGTATATTGCATTATTATTAAAAGTCCCATATATTATATTTTAAACATTAATATAACAGAAAACAACAATTTTTATGCAGATATATTAGTGGACTAACTGCACAGAGAATGACATAACTTCTCAGTTCTTTCTTTACATAGTTGGTCTGTGCATGCTAGTGTGCGTGTGTGTGTGTGTGTGTGTGTGCACCCATGAAGCATATGTCATATTAAACCACTTTAATAAACTGTGTTGTTATCCTCCATCTACCCTCTATCTCTGTGGTGCCGTGTGTGCCGTACCTGCCCATACTGATTCATGTCTTTATTCTGGGTCTCCTGCAAGGCTGCTACAGTGGCTGTCGCTGTGGCTGTTGCCGTGGCGGCGGCAGCGGCAACAGCCGCGGCGGCTGCGGCTGCAGCTGGTTGGGTGAAGTCACCAGATGGTCGTGTGTGAGGGGTCATGCCCATTCCCCCTGGAGGGGCGTTGGGGCCCCCAGAATAACTGTGAGAATAACCCAGAGAGACTTTATTTGACCATCAAATGTTAACGGCAGTTACACTATGCCTATATAACTACATAATAGTTAGGAAACTTGGTGTCAATAATAGATCTCACACACTAACATGTTCACATGGTTGGTAATGGCTTTTTAAGGTGCAAATAAGGATTTACCCCCCCCCAAAAAAACAGTATTACGTAGACATAATGCTTCCACCTATGTGGTTTAGATGCATACTTATCTAGAAAATGATGAAGTCCATATACATGGCAGGAAATACATGGCTTGATATACATTCTTATTCATAAAGGCTATTTCACTTGTTAAACATCGCAGAAGGATGTAAACGTGAGGTTGAAACACGTAATGTACAGTGCTGTGGAAATTCATTTCTCCTAGGAGACAATATACAGACTAACTAACTCATTAATTTAGGCCACCTTTAATAATAATACAATTGAGCTTCAAAATCACAGACGTTTTGTATAATGCTAATAACAACAACAATAATGCTAAGTAAGTTACCTCCCACTGTATCCCCCGGGACCCCCGGGGTAGCCAGGGCGGCCGTACATGCCCTGTTGCATGTAGGCCTGGTTGGAGCCTCCCTTGGCTGGGAACTGTTGCTGCTGCCCACTGAACTGTGGCGAGTTGATGCCCGGCCCACTGCCCGACATCCCCGATGCCATGGGATTCCCCCCAGGGTTCATATGGCTGTTGCTGTTGGCCATGGGGTTTCCCAGCACCTGGTTATGACAGCAGCACATAGGAGGACATGAGCACACTAAGCACACTACCAATGCTAATAGTGACACTAACACTAACCATTATCATACAGAAAATGAGGAGACAAAAGAAATAAAATAATTGTTGCATCTGCTGACTGTGTGCTGACTTAATGTATATTATATTTCTATATATGTTAAGACAGCACTGGTACATTTATAGCTTGCCTACCTGACTCTGTGATGTATTGGTCACACCCCACACCGTTGTAACCACAGACAAAGACCCAGGGGGCTGGTTTTGTTGCCAGGGGACTGAGTCATAAGGAAAGGATCCATCACTGAAAAACAGATTTGCGCACAAACGAGAGCATAGTGTCACTTGAGGTTTCTGACATTATATCGGAAAAAAAGACAAAAACAACGAATAGAAGGAAGAAGCCAGCAGGGTCCGTATCCATCCAAAAAATGTTGAACAACGCTTGGGAATACATCTTGCCAACAGGTTAGGCAATTGGAAATGTTTGGCTTTTGATTTCAAAACACATCTCCGGCCAGGATAACAGCCGATGACTGTACAGCCAAATGAGCCAAAAACTCTGAATTAGGTGATAAGGGGTTTAACACTACACACACACACACACACATACATATATACATGTAATGTGGTAAGAGTTGTTGAGAATTGGCTACAGCTAGGAAGGGTGCACTTGGAATGTTTGGCATTTAGAGTCAAAACAAATCTCTGGGCAAAATATGAGGAGCCGTGAAATACAATAAACAAGTCGAGCCCCCACGAGAGGAGGAGGGTGGCCAGTCGAGTGGGAAAGAACTGCTGCTTTTGGAAGGCGTTTTGTTTTCTCTCAGGGGTTTGCTGTTGGAATGGACGACATATTTCCTCATGGAGACTTGTATCCCAACATCCTCGGTGGAGGGTGAGTGGACTCTTGGCAGCTTCTCCCGGGTTTTCTCAAAGCGAGAAGCATCAGACTGAGCACAGAATGTTCTCAAGAACATGACTTCACAGCTCCCTTCATGGTGTGTACCGCCTGTTTGTGTAATGTATGTGTGTGTGTATGTGCTCGCACACGCACTCATATCTTCATTACAATATTGTATTTTCCCAATAAAAGTGCCGAAAGTCCACCTCACATAAAAACACTCAAACCCTGACATATATAAATATATATACACACTGTATACTGTACAGTATATATAGATAAATAGATAGATATACATCTATACACTATATATAGATACACTATATGTTTTATATACACTGTATATACAGTATAATACAATACAAGAGCCAAGATACAATGGAGTGACCCAGAGTTCTCTGGCTGACCTGTGTGTGAGGCCAGGCTTCATGCTATTCATGCTTGGCTGCATGGGGACTTTGCCTTGCGGTTCGTTCTGCCTGTTCTTCTGGTGACGCAGCAGGAGGAGTCGACCCAGCTCCTCGCACCACGACGACAGCAGGGCTGCGAGGAAAACACAAAACACATACACACACACACACATGCACACACACAGACACACACACACACATACATACACACAGAAAATGCGGACATGTGTTACTTTCCTGACACACATGGTCGCAAACACATGCAGACGCATTTGTGTGTGTCACTCCACTGACACATTTGGACACATTTGAACACACACAGTCAGAATGCCTTTCTTGAATCATACATTTATTTACATTAATTATGTATTGTCATACAATTAAGTCTGGTTTGCAGCTTGAAATAATAAGGCCTTAATTGAACGGCAATTTAAAATATTATATTGATCGTTATTTAAGATCATTCTTAATTTAAATTCAAGTTGATTCAAATATTTTGTAATAATGAACGAGTATTCAGTGCTATACAAGACAATATTGCTATGCCCCCTAGGGGGCAGTATAACCCAATAAACCTTTGACTCTGTGACAACCCCCTTGAGTGAATTTCACAGACATAGTGAATCACAGTCTGTATCTGCAGTGTAATAAAACGACTGATATAGCAGCGGTACAAAGGACCTCCCAGTCTGCCAGTGAGAGAGATAGAGAGAGAGAGAGAGAGAGAGAGAGAGAGCGAGAGAGAGAGAAAGAGAGAGTGCAAGGCTGACAGAAAATGAAGGGTGGTGTTCTAGATAAAAATCTATGGAGGAAGTTGTACTGTAACACTGTTGTGATGTGTGTCAGGGCCACAATAAAAAACATGACGATTCCTTGCCACACCATTCACGGTCTCTAATCTTCTTGCCTTCATCCATATTTACACTTCTTCTACTCTGAGTTGCTCTCAAACTGTGGGTCGCAATGAGTCGTGAAATAATGTTAAAATGTTGAATCTTGTTTGTTCTCATTTTGACCCTTGTGGTTGAGACCAGTGCAACAAATATTGTTAGGTGTGGCGAGTCTGTCGCTCTCGCTCTCCCGAGTGCTGAGTGGCTCACTCATCTCTACTCCTCCCCTAGAGAGCTCATGGGCTTACACAGTTTTTTTGCCCTCTTCCCTAGAGCCCCATGCTGAATGTGCATGGAAGAAGAAAGAGAACTGTACACTGAGATAATGGTTTCTTTACACAGTTAAGCCTTAGATATAAGATAAAGGCTGTCTGAGACCTTGGCAATGCAATGGTCCTAGTGTGGAGAGGAGTTATGTGCCTTGGAAAGACAAATGCATATAAATCAATAATGAAAAGAAGTAGTAACAGGATCTGTCTACAGTATTTTATTTTAACTAATTGTATTATAACTAATTGCTACAAAACAAAATATCCGAAAGTAAAAATACCTAGTCCAACAAGTCATTACGTTTACAAATATAATAGTATTGAAGGGAGATGTTGAGAACTGGGGGAGAGTAATAGTAACCTTTTTTTTTTAAAGGGTGGAGCGAGCCAAGCCTCCAAGTTAAAGAGAATTATTCTACCCTGCTATTACAGGGAGCTTATCTCTCCACTAAATCACCACCTCCACAGTAGTAGGCCTGTCTCCTCAACTGGTAACCCACCATTTAGACCTAAAGATCAGCTCCAAGCACAAGTAAGGTTGTCACTCTGAGAGGCAGAGAGAAACAGGTCGCTTGAACTCCTGTCTGCTTGTGCAACAGCGCAAATTATCATATCAGCACGGCCATGAGCCACTAAATTAAACAAGCTGCCAAGGCCAGAAGCCATTCATAATAGAGTGAGGATCTGCCCATGGCACCTTGCATATTCAGAAGGCTTAGCAGAGTGTAAATGACCCTGTTTTCACCTCCCAGTTCCCCGTGTCACAAGCACAGCCAACACCATCACACCAGCTACTATCACACTATGAACCCACTCACTTTAACGGCTGCATGACTGCCCTTCACATTTGCACATCTTCATTTCTCAATTCAGTGCTTTTTGCATTGTCGGGTGCATTTATTTATCCTTCATTCTAGAGCTGGCTTTCTTTAACGCTGCTAATTAAACTGTTTTATGAACGGAATTGAAGGAGGTGGGGGCGGCAGCCTTTGCAGGCGACAGCCTACATCTGGCATTGAAAAAGCCTTTAGGAAACAAATGCAAGGACACTCATCGTGTACCAACCTTACATCTTGTTGATTTACTCCTTTAATGAGATCTATAGAGGCACTGTAATTAAATCTAGTGTACTGTCTAGTAACATGGTGCAAACAAGACTAGGTGAGTTACTGTACTCTGGCTTCAACACTACTGTACCTTTCTGACCCTGGATATATATATATGCTACCTGCGTACCTACACATATTACACATTCCTTTGAAAGTCTCTACAATGTTAAATGCAAACTGGTTTTTAAAAGGGGTAATTACTATGATTACTATTTTCTAGCAATCACCTAAAGCAGCAAGTGATGTAAAAATAACAAGTTAAAAGAATCGTGTTACCTACTTCACGAAAAGAGATTCAAGGCATGTCCTACAAGTCGCTATACTGAGACTAATTTCCATTCTGAGCATTGATTTACAGTGTAGAGTAAATTGAAAAATGGGTGACACAAAATACATGACTGTGAACACTATTAATGCTCTGGATGACAAATATTGTGCACCAATGTGCTACAGTAATACATCAGCTCAGCCACCACATTTAGATTTGTCGTTTTGAATGTGTGTCTATGTGTGGGACCATTTTAATTGGACCACACTGTTCAGTAGGAGCAAGAGAGAGAGAGAGAGAGAGAGAGAGCAGAGCAAAGGCTGATTTTTGCACTTTCCACTTTTCTTGGAATGATGTGGATTTTAAAGCACTGCATATACAGTAGATATGTGATTCTTCTGTCTGCATTGGCCAGGTTGTGTTTAAATCTGCACTGCTGACTATTAGCAGGAGCCCTGGCTTGTTCTCTCCTCACCTCAGCCCTTTTGGAACAGAGAGAGAGAGAGAGAGAGAGAGAGAGAGAGAGAGAGAGAGTGTCCTGGCAACAGGCTACAAGGCCCATTACCTAATGACAGAGTGTGTGTACAGTACAAGTCCTATTTTACAAGGGAACCCCAAAGCTAATCGCTATGAACTCAAAAGGGGGTGCACACATGTGTGTAAGTGTGCATGTAAGTGTGCATGTAAGTGGTCTCCAGAACCAATCAAGCCAAAGTGCTAACCAACTCATTCTAGAACACTTCACAATTGCGCTTCCATATTTAATGCTAATTTGTAAAACATTTAAGAAATGTTCAGGCAGGGGAAATTATAAATTACAGTATGTAATTTCAGAATCATTTTTGCATTTGAATAGCTTATCTTAACTTTAGCATTTGTCTTACCTAATCTTTAACTAATTCCACATCAACTGTGAAGTGGTACAGGACAAACTAAACCTAAATAAGCCTAAATACCATAGGCGAACCCGAATAGGACATATGACAAAACTGTAAGATGATAGTTCATTGCACAGGCCACACCGACTGAGACACAATATACTGTGCATGCAGCTCTAGAACTAGTAATAATGACACAATAAAAGTATAAATACAACAATACACTCATTCTGAACATGAACATCTCATCACTTCCACACAGAAGCCTACTCAAACAATGTGTGAGATGATAAAACAACTGAATAAGAAATAGATATGTATATCAAAAGGTCTACAAAACACTGAGAGGGTTTTTCAACAAAGTGTTTAAAATATTTTGCGGAAGATGAAATACAGAGGGCACATATAAGCTAGCAAAACAAAACGTCATGCTTTTGTAAAAGTGAAATGGAAACCATTTAGCAGCCAATGATATCCCCCATCTCCATCCTGTCCCCCCCCTCTCTTATGCAGCCAACTTCCCAGGGAAGAGCATATCAAATGAGCTTTAGTCTCAAAGGCTACTGGGCACAAAGACTCAAACATGCCCTATAGGAAGCCAGCACTGTGTCAAAATCTCACTAAAAACCAAACATCATAATATAATAAAACAGGCACCAACCCTCAGAATGCTCATCTGTTTGAGCACGTTCCCAACTGAAATTTTAGCGTGCTGGAGTTGGCTTTAACTGTTGTCCTTAGAATTACACTGATCTGACAGCACAGGTTGCACAGTGCTGGTTTGATAACACTCGCCCAGAAGGGAGCAGTAAAGTAGGGGTGGAGGATGGACGAACGGATGGACGGACGGATGGATGGATGGACGGATGGACACTAGGCAGGGTGGGGATGGAAGGGAGAGTGTGTGTGTGTGTGTGTGTGGGGGGGAGACACAAGCCAAGGGATGCTGCAGCCCAGGAGGTAAGGAAGCTCTACCTGAGTCACTCTGACATCTCCTGCAGGTGTTGGTTTCTGTGGGGTTCAACATACACATTTTAAACTGGGGAGGGTCATCAGATGCAGCACACCAAACATAATGCAATAGCACAGCTGGACACAGCTACAGGTGCTGTACTAGAGGAGGTCTGCGGCATGAAAAAAAATAAAAATAAAAATGAAAAAAAAGAGCAAAAAATAAATAAATAAAGCTTTAGTAATGTTTAATCTAAAATACAATCAATTTAATGCGGGCTTCACCGTACCCTATGGTGTCTGAACACTGGGCTATGAGTGTGCAAGTGCCCTACAATGCCCTCTATCTCATTGTTAGCTTTCAGTTTGGATTACCTATCATTGCCTTGGAATAGGGTACTGCCATGTCAAACGTCTTTATAGGCTACATTAGACAAAGCAGTTATATAAGCAGCCCGAATCAGTAATACAGGTAGCTCGGGGCACATTTGTTTTGACTGAAGGGTCACAGCATTAGAATCTGACCTGTATTTCCATGAGGACGTAAACATTTGGCTACAGCAAATTCGGTGTCACTTGCTGTCAAACTGTCAGCCCGCACTAGTCAAACCACGAACCCTGGAGTCTCGACCTTCCACAATACTGTATGTACCAGAAGCCTGTCACAGCACACTAGCAATGCCTCTACAGTAGACCCATGTAACATACCAAAGCCTGTAACTAAATACTACACGGTTATGCACAAGGAACAACAACACAGCCACACACACACACACACACACGCACACACACACACACACACACACACACACACACACACACGCGAGCGTGCGGAAGTAGATGAATGCAGAGCTACTGTGGCCTGTTGCAAAAACCTGTAGTAAACAAAGATGTCGGGGAATGTAGGGATACGTGTGTGTAGTGAAGGCACCCCGCGATGACAAAACGCACAGCAGTGAGTGGCGGGGCTGGCAGTGAATTGCTCTTATCAGCCGCACACAGCTCCCCACCACTGGAGGGGAACTGGTGAATATCACATGCCTGATTATGAGCAGACACGCTGCTTCCCTCCACTTCCAGAACACGGCTTTCATCTCACGCCGTTGTTGCTTCAACAAAATCATCAGGGCGAGAGAAAACACAATCAAAGATCTCCCAGATTTCCCGGGGCTGCCGCTTCGTAACGCAAGACGATCGTTTAAAAAGTGACGACAATCCCAAATCAGGTGGATGATTTATGGTACAAACCAAACAGGAAGTGACCACGAGTACATGAATGAAATGTTGAGTGAAACAGTAGCTATTATAGATGTTAATAAAAACGAGACTAGACCATTACAACCGAGGCACCAATAGATCCACCCTTCACTATCCATATCCAATATCAGCTTGTCTTACCAGGTTTCTTCTGCAGCCTTAAATAAAACACATGATACAGTTTTTCGCAACTCACCTCAGTGGAAGGTGAAATGACAGACAATGAGATGATTCACAAAGAATACAACGGTGGTAAACAGAGGTGAACAAACAAGAGTTCCTTGTCAAATGTCACGGGTGAGTCAGTAAACAGCCTGATGGGCAATACTCACAGTGCACTCCAACAGGCCGACTTGCTCTTTACAGTAACCGAGAGACTGATATTATATAGTCGTGTACATGCAGAGAAAGGAGGAAGTCCAGGGGCGGTGTGGCTACGTGTGGCTGTGTGTTAAGGATGCAGAGGGTTTCAGTGGTTTACACGCTGCAGAGCATGACAGGAAATGCTACAACTTTGTTGGAAGCCAACCTTCTCAAAGATACTTTAAATATTATCCCATGCTTATCCAACTATATTATACTATTTGTTCTTTGCTTTTATGGGGGTAGAAAATAGCTTATATATTATGGATTAAAATAAGACAAACAACAGACGATCAAAGACACAGGCAGGCCTTTCTGTCATACAGTAAGAGCATAGTAGTACTACTGACTGCACCCTAAGCACAGGTCAACAGCCTAAAATGAACCCCCAGTGATTGTGTGGCTAAAGTAGGTCATAGCCTTTGACATAAATGTCCGCGCACTGTCACATTAAGAAATGTCATGCACACACACGCGCACACGCAAACGCATATGCACACACCCACACACACACACACACACACGTACACACAGACATATGCAGAATGTGTAAAAGTCAGAGCAGCATATAGGTCAGCTGACATGCGCCTGTCAGCTGGGAGTAGCTGCTGCTAGCAATAATATGAAAATGAGTGCTGTAAAATAAAAAAGCACAGTTAAGAGCATTAACAGTGTAAGATGTAATAATTTGAACCAAAATAAAAGCAAATTTGCACAGTTCAACTAATTATGACTGACGTCTGTTAAGTTATAGTTAGAACACATACTGTACACATGCACATTTTACACTAGCACCACACGTGGGCTACACGCACACACGCACGCACGCACACACATGCACGCACGCACGCACACCTGCACTTACCCAGAGCCAAACCAAGTTTCTGAGCGTCTCATCTCATTCTCTTCATAGTGCAAAGGAAAGACTCAAGTGTCACAAATACTCCTGCTCCCCGCAGAGGCCAGTGGCAGCCCTCAAAGCTTTCGCCTCCTCCAAAGCGTCCTGCTTGCACCTTATCACTCTCTCCCTCCGCACATATCCCTTACTCTCCTCACGCTGTCTTGCTCACTTCTCTCCACCCGCTGTCTCTCTCTCCCTCTCTCTCTCTCTCTCTCTCTCTCTCTCCCCTCGCTCTCTGATCTGTCTTCTTCCCCTGTCCAGCGTCTGCACAATGCACATCAATTATTCAGAGGCAGTCTCCCGGTTTCCCCGGCTCATCCAATCAGAACGGGTCTGTGTGCTAATGGGCTCCTGCTGTACCTGCTACCGGCTCCAGCACTCTGGAGACAACGGGAGGAAGGAAGGGAGGGAGGGAGGGAGGGAGGAAGGAAGGGAGGGACAGAGAGCAATAGAAATAAGACAGAGGGAGCGGAGAAGACAGCGAGGAGGGAGGGAGTATGAGGAGGAGCGATGAAGACAGACAAACAGGGCTGGGGAGAGAGACAGAGGAGCCGAGATATACCAATGATTCTCACCCCCGGTGGTGAGGAGCACTTACTGATGTGTTAGGTCTCTCGTTGCACGGTGCGCCATTGCTCTGTTTCTGGACACACTGCACACTACACACTTAAACACTACCCACTACACACTACACGCGCATATAAGCACAATCTGCTGGTGCCACTACCATTTGTCAGGGGGTGGTGGGGTGGAGAAGGCAGCTTAACATGCTAGGTAGGAAGACTGTGTCCTGGCTTGAGGCCAGTGTGTTAGAGAGAGGGGGGGGTGATAGAGAGACAGGATGATCAATGTGTTCCAGCCGAGCCATAAGTCATTAGTGCTATTAGAGAGGGGATCCCTGCCTATTCATCAGAGGCCACCTTGCAAATCTAACAAACAAGCCGCATCAGGTTAGGGAGTCACGGCGAAAACCCTCCAGCGCGGCTGGATCAAAGAAACGAGACAGGTGGATTGAATCTCATTAGATAACACCGAATGCATTGTGTCTTCACCTGCCCTTAAATAAATCAGAGTGTCCGTTATAAACAATACAAGCGAATGAGCGGCTATTATTTATTATGCAGTCATTCATTATTCATTAGTATTCATTCACTGTGCAGCTGAAAACGACAAAGCCAACCTGCCAAATGAGCGGCGTTTGTGCTGTCAGGTGCGATATATTTGAAGGCAGAAATAAACCGTGGTTTGTGGTTTGTGTACGGAGGTTCCGGGCCTTAGATAGATAGCTTATTTTTACAAATAACACGCAGTAACAGTACATTTGTCGCACCTGCATTCAATATTAACGAGTGGGAGGATGAAATAGTTGACAACGTATAGACAGGAAATGAGTTGCATGTGGAACATGATGTGGATATGAGCCTCATTTAACTGAACTCACAGAGAGGAATCTGTGGATTTAAAAGTGAGTCAAAACCCTCAGGGACGTTGGGGTGCTCGTGTGGGTGCTAGATAAGTCATATACTTGAAGAAACAAGCATTTAAATAATTTGTTTATACGATTTAAACACTCTAAACGTCTGCTGTGTTTGTTCTAGATCTAGATTGGCTCAGGTTGGATATTAGCAAACAGCACTTACTGTCCATTGTGTAAGGCAAGCCAATTAATAGAGGACCGACTCAGCCTGAGGAGGAAAACCACTGCTGCCATAATAAGTATTTCCCTAGGTACTTTATTTCTATAAGTTTAATAGTGCACTTTTCATGGTGGATTTGGGTTGCAAAGGGATTTCATCATCTTAGGCAAACCATGGGAGAGTGGCAGAGGAGAGGCCTGCCTGCTAAAAATATCCCCTGTATCGTGTTAATAATTCAACGTGCTGCTCTTACTCAGCAGTAATTAAATATAAAAGTCTGTAAGGTTGATTGGGTCAGTACCAAAGGAGAATAGGCCCACACCTTCCAGTGGCTCTGCACCCACAACTCCAAGATGGAGGGAAAGAAAGCAGGAGGAATTGAGGAAAACTGATAATGTGAGAAACAACATGCTCAGGTCTTGGCCAACTATGGAAAAAATGGCTATTTCTGAACACCATTCATATGAAGGCTTTCATTAAACACTACTCCACACACCAATGTTTATGTGAGCTTTGTGTGTGCGTGGCTCTATATGCAACTTGGGACCACTGAGTGATATTTAAAACCTTACTTCATTATTTGACAGGTTGAACATCCTGTGTGAGTTCTTTCTTTTCATACCTTCGGCCGAGGTGAAGGTAAGCTGAAACCATGTGACATCAATGTAAATGACTCATTATTCTCTACCCAGGAGAGGGGAACAACAAGCAGGAACAAGCGGCTGGTGTTGCTAACCTTTCAGATGGTTGCTAAAGCATTGCTATCATTCTGGCAGTTGCCCTTCATGCAGTCATGTTAAGACATGTTGGTTCTGCCTAACTAATACTTAAAATATTAAAAAGCTCACATACTAACTCATACTAACTGTTTTAAAGTACATGCCTTGAGGCAATACAGTCTACAGTGAAGCTACCGGGACATCATATGCCAACATTAAGGACAGCAATTTGATCTTAAACAACTTGTTGACAGAAAAATTATGCAAAGCAAATCATATTTGCTAGTCGAATGACTATGACTGATCCAAGCTCCGAGTGTATTACAGTTGGCAAACCTCTCAGCTGGGAACCTGCTTATAATGTAAACACTTGCTGGTTAACAACAAATAATGGTTCCTTAACAAATAATTTTGTTTGTTAAGTTCATACTTAAGTAGCCCTAAGTTATCTTAGTAAAACAGATTTGTACAGGGATGTATATGTACAGCACAGGGATCATATTTAAATATGATTTTAGAGCAATAAAATATGACTGAATTATATGGCAGACACAATATGCATATTATATTAGAACAGTGACATTACTACTATTTGGTACATGCCAACAAGGTTAATGCTGCATTGGAGCTATGTGCTGATGCTAGGTAGCCAGAAGCATAAATCTCTTGACAGGCTGAGTCCAGATTAGAGCAATACACTAATCCCCTGGCCACACTGTCAGGTCACAGTCTCTAGACAACTCATTACCACTAACCCGCTGTTGTAAAAACCTCTTGACTTGACTTGGTATCAATTTACACATAACACAGGGACACACGAGGACGTTTACGCCTTCTAGGACAAAATGCTTCTGTTATGGATTCTATTATGGAGGTTGGGCAGAGCCTGCATAGTCTGTGTCTCTAAATATTGATTCTGTGATGATTGTGATTAATTACTCCACTCTGACCAACCAACATAAGCAGAAACATAATGGAAGATAAGAAAAGATCTCCTTTCATTTACACAACAAATAATAAATCAAACATCAGAAATCCTAAAATGATTATAATAATAACAATGATGATAAAAATAATAATACTAATATTGATATGTAATAATAATAATTATAATACTACTACTAATTACAAGAAAACATTGATATAACGTCACTAGGTAGAAGCACCACTATAAGACCAGGTTTAACCATAGACCTAGCTAGACCTCTTTGTACAGCAGGTGTAATGAGAAATAAGCTCACTTGCTGTTCTCAAGTTGTCTGTCTACAAAGAACTGACAGCAATAAGTGCTCCATCAACACTCCACTACCCCCCCTTCCTAACTGATAGCGTATAAGAAAGCTTCATTGTGATTGATCAGCAGTCTAAAGAGTCTGGCCCTTCCTCTGAGAAGCCTTCAGAGAGCGTCCCAGACTCCTGGCCCTCGTCTGGGCTCAGGTGTCAGCCGTGAGGCCCTCTGTCGCCATGCTGGCTGTCATGGGGATAGTGCTGGGGCTGCACTTTTACACAACCTCACCCCACGCACACACACACACACACACACACGCACACACACGCACACACACGCGAACATGTACATGCGCCAACACATGGACGGATGCCTTTTAAAGACGCAGGTCTCTAACGGCTAGGGCTGACAGAGCTGTAAGAGCCGCCACACGCTCCCTCCTCTGCCGTGCCCATCGATGCGTTCCCCCCTACGGCTCCGTGCGCGCGGGGGCATGCAGTACAGCGGTGGGCGTGGCTTGGGCCGCGACGCCCTCCAGTCTGCTTCCTCAGACAGACGCCCTTGTAACGGAGGTAAGACGGATGCTCGGCGAGTATCTGCCCCAGTCACATCTGCCTCCCGCCACCCCTGCCCGACCCCCTCCCTCCTTCCCCCCGCAGGATGGCTCCCTGCATCATATCTCCTGTCCCTCCATCGGTGTAATTACACTACACTTTCCATTTGTCCACTGCGCGTAAACAGCTCTTCCTGAAACCCAGTGCTGTCTTCTATTAGATCCCAGAACCATCAGCAGCCATGGAGACAATTCTGACTGTCAGTGAGCCCAGACAGCCCGCCTCAGCCATGCCTAGATAACAATCACATTAGCCTGACACAGGGAAGCAGAGGGAGGGAGGGAGGGAGAGGGAGAGAGGAGCAGAGCATGCACACTGACGTCTTGCAGCACACCTAGAGTAAGGATGTATACAGTATACTTGACAAGTGGCTTTCCTTCATTATAGAAATATACTGTGTCTGAGCATAAACAAACAAGTATCCAGTGGAATTCAACCATATATTTCATAAAACATAAAATACACAACCTCTGAGATAACATCTATAGTAAGGAGCATGTGCATTGCTAATTTGATTCAAGGTACAGTTGCTCTCATAACAAGTTCAAAGTTGCAACGAAACGTGTACACAGCACATTGCAGCTTATGAGAGAAATGACTATATGAGAGACTATTTCCCAGCTTAACTGTCACTCCAGTTCCTGTTATGAAGTATTGACATATTCACCTTGTCAGAAGGAAACAAAGAAACTGGACAGTTTAATCAAAACATCCTGCGGTAACCACTGTCAAGCAGGCAGCAGCCAAACACAGGTCTATATCTGAGTTCTGACTGGTTGACTATGGCTTTGTCAGGTCTCTGTCTGGGAGGGAGGAAGGTGTCACCCATCAGCGACACCTCTCCAGCCATCCATCTATCTCCCCACAACCCACCCTCCCTCTCCCCCTACCCCCAGGCCTGTGCACATTTCACATTGACAAATGTACAAGAACGGGACGCTCTAGCGGGATTGGAAAAGGCTGAGTGGAGGTATGGACTGGGGAAATTGGATTTAATAGGTAAATGTCTGAGGACAGCATTACTATTCTCTCTCTCTCTCTCACACACACACACACACACACACTCTCACTCTCCCTGTGAACAGGACTGTGTGGATTATTCTGTGCATTTGTGTAGAAAAAGAGTGTCAAGTAGACTGTTTTGGCAAAGCCGCCACCCGGACATCTCATCTCAATGGCCCATTAACCTTTAACGGACACTAAAAATATCAGATGTTCTAATGCTCTATGGGCATATGTGTGATGTCTGTGGTCCGTGCAAAAATTCAAATAGGAAAAACCACCAAAGATCCTGAAACTAGCACTGTGGATGTTACCAGGGAGTGAAAACTACCCTGTCCCCTAGGTTTTACCTCCTCACGGATGAACACCCTGCTACACCTATAGGAACACAAATACAACACACTTGAGTGTCGGTACTCCAACAACCCAACATTTGCAATTAAAGCTGTTAGAAAAAATAAAGATCCTATCCCCCAGGGAACAAATACATCCTCCTGTATTCCGGTTGTTAATGACAGTGGGATGAAGACCATCGCACCATGAGATGGTCTAACATCCCATTGCAGATCTATGTAATGGGATTAACATGGGATGAGGCATGTCCATTCTACAGTATGTCAAGCCCTTGGGTAACCTGCTGGGTCTCACCTGCAGACTTGGGGGTGAACTTGTCCCTGTTGGCGGCACAAACCGCCAGCAGCCTGTAGCCTAGATCCAAGTCAAACCCCTGCTGTGCTGCTACGCGACTCACCACCTGGAGGTAGAAACGAGCATCATTATTGCCATTGTACTGTGTCCATTTGGCTAATATTGCTTCAAGAGCTTGTACTCATGGTGGGAATATATTTAACCAATGTTTTTACAAGAAATTATAAAAGGAGACAGACAGCTTATTAGGGTGATTTTTTACCTGGTCCATTTCAATAGATTATGTACTCTTTCATTTAACTTTCTCCTGAAGTGCTTTAAAATATTCATCACTTGGTATTAATAATAAATGATAAGAAAACAAGAAGCCAAAGTTAAGCTGAATGCTGTAGCTATTTAAATGGCTTTGATATTTGGAGCCATCTATAACATGGATGTATAAAAACAAACAGGTGGGTGCGCACACACACACACACACGCACACGCACACACGCGCATACATACACACACACACACACACACATGCTGGACTGCGTTGCGCTGGTTATCCAGAGAATTTGACGAGTGAGTCTGCAGCCAATGCAGAACAGAGCGCCAAGCCACAGTCCACCTTCTGAGAGAGCTCCTACACATGGAGACAGGCCATCTTAAAACAACCATCCAATATTGGCTGAGGCCTACATTATAGTGACTAACTGTTATAGGAGATTGCTAAATCGATTCCCCAGTCCTGTGGGCAGAAATTATATTGGGCACACATCCCTTGATGTGAAAGGCTATGCAGCTTTAAGATTATTTTTCAAATTCCGACACACTGACACACACAACTTTAAAATAACGATTTTGGACATTCCATTTCAGTTGTTGTTGTGCTTATTAACATGCCCTAACTTGACTGGCTATTTTATTAGGAGTAAGGGGATAGGTCAGAAAAGACTGGTTTTGTATCTGGAAATTATGTTATTTTATTTATCTGTTTTCTTCTGTTTTATAAAATAGCCGAGCCATTTTGGATCCCTTCAGACAACAGAACTGGAAGTTTTTAATTTTATGATAAAGGCCCTTGCAACTCAAAGGGAGAGAGCTATGGTCATGAGGACTTCTATATGCATTTGTTTTAAACACAAGGCCCAAGTCTACTTCTACAGATATGGTCTGCACATGGTTTGCGGCACCAAAACTGTGTGTCCGTACGGACTTGTGCGTATTGACTGCACATGGGCGACAGGGTGAAGCCCACTACATATATTGCCATATGTAGTGGGCTGTCCTGCTAAGCTCAATAATGAGTGCTATAATATTTATTTATTTATACAGCAACATTAATTACACCAATATTGTGCATGGGAAACAGTTTGCGTATACAGAAAACAGAGTTATAAAGATCACTAATTCCTTTTGTATACATAAGTTGCAGACATGCTAACAAGCTGCTGAGTCCGCAACAGGAGAAATTATGAAGTATACTTTGAACAGTCCGTGTCCACACTGGTCACAGCTGTGTGTAGAACTATACTTTAACAGTGAAATGTACAACATGGACCACGGAGCTTTAGCACAGCAACAACCATAATGCCATTTGTCACACAATATGGCTGCCTGTCATTAAATGCATATCATCTAGCATGATCATAGTATTACAATAGTCATACCTTTTGATAAATCTGATAAACAATGCTGAATTTCACAATACTTTTAGATTGAAGCAAAGCCTTAATTTTGCATTGTTTCTGACATCCATTCCAATGCCTGAAACCCAACCTGAGATGTATCACAGCTGAATGTTTTCAACTCAACCATCAGACTTAACTGATATTTTTGACAGTTGAATGTACTTGTCACTCTATTAATTTTCTGCTTGGCTGCATCCTCACAGCCAGTAAAAAGGCAACCAGCCAGCCAAAGGAACTTCCATAGAATCAACCGGGATTTAACAGGGTTTCAAAGCATAAGCCTGTTTTAGCGTAATCTCTTTCTGAGGACATACATCCATGCCCATATTTTAGTCAATATTAAAGTGCAATGGTTTGGGATATGGAATTAGTGAGACAATCATGTTCTGTTCTGGTAATTTATTTATTTATATAAAAAAAAGATTCAAAGAAAAAACTGTTGAAATAATTTATATAAGGTTGACAGTAGTGGAAATACAGTATATCTACTAGACTGGCTTTGTAATAGTAAAAGGAACAGAAAATAGCAGAAGCCAGCCAGGGACAGAGATATAATGCTCTTGGCATCCAACTTACACCAAAAATATAGCAAAATAAAGATGTCATGACATGTCCCATGCTGTTCTATTCAGTGAACCCATCAGTATGCAAGAATAGGGAATGCTCAGACTGTCAAGCCACAGATACAGTAGAGCTATCACAACTAAGACATGCCATTTTTATTGGCCTCAGACACCGTATGATCCTCCATATGCCAGAACATATCATCTCCATACGTGCCGTAGGCCATAAAGAGTTGCTGGCATGTACATATACTCCTTGTGTGTGTGTGTGCTTGTGTGCGTGATGTGCGCACAGCAGGCACTCATCTGCCTCTGCACCGACGTAAAGAAACTACTAGAGGCCTCTTGGGCTGTGATTTAAAGACCCACTGGCACTTTCTTCTATATTTCTTATATTTCAATTTAGCATTCTAATAAACTCAACCAGTGAGCATCCAAAACCACACTGGACTGAAAGCATTTTACAATGCTTGCTGTACTACTCCAGATAAGTCATTTTGCGTTCTCAAACTGATTAAACAATTTAGCTGATGAAAACTGCCTCATGCTAAGCAGGATCTCTATGGGGGGCCCTGCTGTATAGCTCTTTTATCAGCATTTAAGGAGCTTTTTTTTTATTCCGATTTACACATTAATGAGAATTTATCCCTTTGCTCACACTACCACTTCAGCTGAACACAGCGTTCCCTCATTTTATCTGATCTCAGTTCAGCCAGTGTGATACCGACTAGCATTTGTACATTGTCCACCTTAATGCCCCTGCTGTGTGTGTGTGTGTGTGTGTGTGTATGTCTGTGTGTGGTGTTGTTCTTCCCACACACCTGGTGCAAATCGATGAACAGTAATGGTGTGGCAGAGGTGACTGGCTACCCAAAGTGCACTGTTTAAGTGTTTTCTGCACGTGTGTGTGTGTGTGTGTCCAATCAGACAGAGGTAGCTGCCTAGGACTTTAACCTCTGTCCCTGTTCACCAAGCAGGCGCCTTACAATACTGTTATACAGCAGAGAGAAAGGAATTGTAGCTAAGTGTTACACTAATGCTCAGTTTGTGGGGAAAATATGTATTTAAATATAACCGGTTTCACATTCAAAGCACCACAGCCAGAATTTGATTAAAATGAAAATGTACTCTTGTAACAGTCACTAGCATGACTGGAAAGTCTTTGTTAATGACAGGCTTCCTCTTGAAGTATTTTGTTGTATTGTTTATGAGACAATGTAGTAAAGATTCTAGATAAGAACGAGATAATTGTTATGTTTTTATATACTATATTTTAAAAAGGTCCATAAACTACTTATGTGTTTATGTAAAGGTCGACGTTCAAATC
The DNA here is from genome assembly GCA_027564795.1 of Aphredoderus sayanus. Lineage (NCBI taxonomy): Eukaryota > Metazoa > Chordata > Actinopteri > Percopsiformes > Aphredoderidae > Aphredoderus > Aphredoderus sayanus. Next base: position 2,574,787 of record JAODUG010000007.1, read on the forward strand.
ATTTTCACCCTTTTCAAGATCACTTAGAGAGCAAAGATAAATCAAGCAGTTTTGTTCTTATTTTCACCCAAAGTATCCAAATAGTGTCTAATTACTGTTTTGCTTACGTCTGCTAAAAGCACCTGAAATACCCAACGAAAACCATAATTGGTGTTTGCGTACCGTCAGACATCCCATGAGGCTTTGTTCGAAAGGTCTCTGGAAGGCCCGGGGATCTCCGCACCAGTCCAGCAGTTCTGTGGCTGCCGTCTGGAAGTTGGCTGCGTTCTGTAAGTGCTGCGCAAACATAGCTTAGTTAGAAACATGGAAAAAGAAAACCGTCTGTTTTATTCAACATTAGCTCTATATTGGAAAAAACAAAAACAATGACAACAAATACATGTAGGCTGTTCCCTCCCAATCAACCGGCAGGAACCCTTCTTCGCTGACTCTTAAACACGCCCACTCAGTCCCCAGCTGCATTGTGGGATGGAGATCACACCCATATCAACAATGATGCCAGTGTTTGTAGCTAATCTCTCTTGGTAACACCCTCTCCCTCATTTGAACACACCTCGTGACCCACATGGCAACCAATTCCTACCCTTCAATTTTCCCTCTCACTTGCTTTCCCTTATCCTTGGCCTGATCTTATTATAACAGAGTCTCTGCTGTTAAACTGTCTGTTGCCTGCCTCGCTGATGCACAAAAGAAAACAACCTTGGTCCTGCTAGCAGCTAGGTGTACACACTCATACAACGCAGTAGGAGTGCTGTTGTCTCTCAAGTCTGTCTCTGTCTCTTGTTCACTGAGGCCTCAAACAGTTGAATCTTTTCTTCTACTAAGACAGGCAGGGCACGCTAAGAGGTTGTAAAACTCAACTGTGGATACACAGCTCAAAAGGTTAACAGCTCTGAAATGGTGCAGCCTGCACCTCTGCAGTCTGCAGTCTGTTCAGCCAGGGCAACTGAGCCTGTGTTCTAAATCGCGTCATACTCTCATCCTGGCCCGAGCGGCATGTTGTGTGAGGCCTCCCCGCACAGACGGTGCAACTATTGTCTTTAGGGGGCAGCAGAGGTGAGCCGTTGTGAATGCGCTCAATTGGCAGAGACGTATAATGAGCTTCGCGCGGGTGAGCGTGGGCCCGGCATGCAGAGGCCCGGTGTCTGCCCACGGAGAAAATCCCCGAGAGCGCCCATGATATCTGGAGTTCCAACAGAGGCCTTTATGTCCTTTGTGATGTGGAGATTAGCAATTGTGAAGGTGGAGGCAGGATCCTACAGAGGACTGGTTGATGAAGAGGCATAGGGGAAGAGAGAGAGAGAGAGAGAGGGAGAGAGAGAGGGAGAGAGAGAGAGAGAGAGAGAGAGAGAGAGAGAGAGAGAGAGA
>JAODUG010000007.1:2576254-2588369 GCA_027564795.1 Aphredoderus sayanus
GAGAGAGAGAGAGAGTGAGGCAGACAGAGAGAGACAGAGAGAGAGAGAGAGAGAGAGAGAGGGAGAAAAACCACAGCAGTGGCAGCAGTGCAGTTTCTCAGCAGACAAAGAGGCAGACGTCTGACGAACTTCAAAGTCGGCCGGTCCTCCTCCAAGTGACGGACTGTCCTTGTTTACCCTGCCTGGTCAGGCCAGCCGGAGAACAAGCTGTTCACTACCTGCCTGCCTGAACACAACAGCAGCGCTGGGCTTGGCTCGCTGCCAGGGGCTGTCCCAAAACCAAACCCCCCACCCCACTACCACCACCACCACCGCCCCCTCACAGCACAGGCAGAAGAGTACACTTACTAGTAACACTACATCTGTGGGAGCTTTATCACTATTAAAGCAGCAGTATACAGTGTAAACCAGAAGGCTCTAGCAGAAGTGTCGAGTCCGTTTGAAGCATAACAATGAGAATCAGGCCGACAAAATAACTTCGTTTTGTGGTATCCGTGGGCGGGTTCGATTGATATTGATTTTGTTCTCTCTTTTTTTCTCCATGGAAAGCTACAATTTATTCCTGAAAAGCATCAATTTTGAAAATGTACTGTTATTTTTGTGGACATTGATAGTATATGTAATCATACTAAAAGAACAGTGGTAAATTAGTGCCCGTGTATATGTGAATAACAGATATGAGAGAGGAAAGGTTTGGTCGAGGTGGGTGTGTGTTTTTGGGTTCGGGTCGAGGTGGATGTGTGTTTTGGGTTAGGCATAATGGTGGCCGGGTGCTACCTGGTTAACACCATGCTGAATATGCAAGCTTCCACCTCTTATGAATTGGATATCTTACAGTATATATAGCATATCAGTCTGGGTACTGGGTAGGATCAATTCAAAACTGTCTGTCAGTTACAAACCCTTCGTCCAATCTTCTGCTAGCACCGGTGTTCAAAAATCACCATCAAAAGCTTGTTGTTCTGAGGGTGGTCCAATCAACCGCTAATGATTTGACGGACATCAATTCGACACCGCCTGTATGACAAACGACTTTGAATTGAAACTTTGGAGACAGATTTGCAGAGCAGAACAAAAATGAGGTTGTCTTTCCAGGCTAAGTCTTGGCAAAAACTTTTTTTTTTAAAGCAAAGATCCCCTCATAGCATACAAGCCAACACAAGTCTTTGTCACTCAGTGGTTCATAGTAATGCACAGTGTCATATGGCTGTTGGGTAACATAAAGGCTCACACCCACACACATGCAGTGCAAACAAATAATCCCACAGCCAGCCAGCCAGACACACAGCATGCCAGTTCTCCCAGACCGTTAATCTAAAGCAGAGGCGGTAGCCTTGGGTTACATCTGTCTGTCTGTCTGTCTGTTCCCGTCTTTCTCTCCCTCTGTCTGTCCCTTTATTGGTCCGTCATGCTGTCCGTCGGTCAGCTGGCCCTGTCTGGCCCTGACAGTCTGCGTGGCATCTCCTCCACGCTGGTATCGAATGTGTGCGTGCCAAACCACAACAAGGCCCGGCGTGCGTCAAAGAGTCAGGGTGGTGATGTCAGGGAGCACAATGGCGCAGAGTGAAAAAGAGGTGTTGAGTCAGAGGGAAACATTGCCTCAATCACTGGAGAATGCTTTTTTTTCTGTCATGGAGCACTCTTTGAAGTCTCTCCCTGTGTGCAACAACATATTTTCTCTCTCTCTCTCTCTCTCTCTCTCTTTCTCTCTCTCTCTCTCTCTCTCCCTCTCTCTCTCTCCCTCTCTCTCCCTCTCTCTCTCTCCCTCTCTCGCCCAGTGCAATATGATCTGTGTGACTGGAGCTAATGGCCAGACTAACAGATGTCCATATAAGGTGGTGAGAGAAGAAAGAAGAAAAGAGAGCCGAGGAAAGGAGTGGAGAGGCCTCTTGCCTCATGGTCTCTCCAGAATCCATGTTTGCATACTAATTGGAGAAGTTGGAATTAGAAAAGCTGATGTACACAGCAGGTCAACACAGTTGTGTATGCATACACAAAATGCACATGCATGCAAAGACAAACAGACCTGTTTGATGCACTGCAGCCTGTCATTGGTCTGTTGGATGTGCCGGTCCATTGACGGTAACGAGTTCATCTTGATGGCTCTACCGGGAAGCCATTAAAGTTATTTCACTCTGGAACACAAGAGAGGAGACAACGCTGTTAGAACAAGTGATTGTGAGGGGATTGTGACGCAGCATTACAGTATAACATATGCAGTTGTTTTTGGACAATGACATCTAACAAAGCTTTGCATGTTTGTTTGTTCCTCCTAAGTTAGGATTTTCTGGAATCGCCCACACCACGATACACAAGCAGTGAAACGTAATCAGCGCAATCAAATGTTCTTTTATTTATGGGAAGTACCTTGTATGAAAAAAAAATCAACTGCAACTTTGAGGACTATTTCCGTAGACCAATGTTTTGTTTTTTTGGTTGCTTCTGTACCCAGTTCCCACTCCTTTACATGAAAATATAAATGAGCTATTACATACTACTGTAAGTATTACAATTGAAAGCCAAAATATCAAAAACAGAAATATCATTACAGAAATAATAATAGTTTGTTTTAACTAATTTCATTTGAATGTCAAATTCATAGTACTATTTATTGAAAATATAAGTAGTGTAATATAAGTACTGTAATGTGATCATATATTGACAGATAATGTCAGATATGATTGGAAAGATAAGGTTTTAAGAGTGAGATTTAAGAGAGTATTAAGAACATTAAAGCATGACCTCCCCCACACACAAACACCCTGAACAGGATCAGCAACAAGAAGACAGTTATTACCATCCAGACTAGGATGCGAGGATGGACTAGATGGATTAATAGGTATGCTGGTGGCAGCCTGTAAACATCACACCGCATTAACTGTATTTCCATCAACGGTGGGCTGCTACGAATTCCAACACATAAGAGTGGAGCTGAGAAACCCCCATTCTGATCTGGATAGACGGGGGTGGGCAAGGTATTAGGGAGCTGCTCAGTACTGATAAAGGGTCTCCTTGGATTCCCTGCTGAGACATGGAGAGAGACAGAGAGTGAGCATGTATAGCGCTCAGCCAGGGAGTTTTCACAGATAATGCTCAGTGTGCTTAGGTCTTAGGAGGAGGATTGCAAATGCAAAATGTACACATGCGCGTGCACGTGCACGCGCCCACGCAGCCACACGCATGTAAACACAAAAGCCTGAATGCATCACTCCAATTAAGCGTAAAGGGAAAACTTCAAAGTAACACTTTTAGAATAAGAGTGTATTACTAATCCTTTGAGCTTACGCATTACCTGGGTAGAATTACCTGGAAATCGTACGTATCAGTGGATACTTTCCCTGCATGAGCAATGGGGGAGTTCTCGAGCTGACAGCAAAGTCAAACAGGCTAAGGTCTTTATCACGTGCCCCGGACATTGTGCTGCACTGCTCGTCTTTGAAAAGTTCTCACAAAACAGCTACCTTTACATTTTAAAGGAAAGCAACATGACCTCATACAATATGACCTTAGCAGAATAAGGCCAAGCTGCCATTGCTGCAGTTACAGTGAGCATCCAGCAGATGTCTCCCTCTCCTACCGCTGACCATATGGTCCCTTAACCCCCCACCCCCATCAAAACACACACACACACACACACACACACACACACACACACACACACACACACACACAGTGCTGAGAGCCAGTGGCCCCTAGAGGACTGTTTTAACCCTGACCAGTACCTCAACTGCCAGGCAGCTCCACGGACCACTAACAGGGCACATGACAACCCCGGGCTGTCCGTCTGACCTTGTGGCTATTGATTAAACCTGAGGGTGAAAAAGCAAATGGTACAGAAATAAAAGCACCAACCCAATCATGTAGACTCAATTAACACAACCCTTCAACAAAGGAGTGGGAGAGTGTTTATCAAATAAGCTGGTTCAGTGCATGGGAGGACATAATAAATAAATACAGCTATTTGAACTTGAACTTTGAAGATGTTTTGGTCATGTTTTTCCTGCCCCCTGCCAAGCCATTACCAAAATATCAGTAGGGGTGTAAAAATTGAAATGCTTGATGCATCCATGCTCTCCCTCCCCCACGTCTCCTTCCCAGTACCCTCCCTCCCTCTCTCTCTCTCTCTCTCTCTCTCTCTTTCTACATAGATCCTCCTGCACATCCAGTGGTTAGTGTGTCTGGCTGTCATTGTACAGACAGACTCCCTGGTTATGACGGGAAACCCATGGCGTGGACATGTGGCTGACCGTACAGCCATGGCTTGCTCTGCCCCGCCTTTACCAAGGCTGTCCTTCCCCGTGTCTCATTTAAGGAAAACAAGGCGGTTGTGTAACGGCACCTCGGTGGAAGCACAGCTGAAATCCCCTCCCACCTGTTTACTATCAAAACAACAAGCTGGGATCTGGGAAAATGCTGTCTGCTAGAGTTCAACTGAAGTTAAATGGTTTTACCATTGCAATAGAGTCGTCTCTCAGTGTCTCTTTGTAATGATGCAAGCGAGAAACAAGACAATTAAACATGGCAGCATTGTATGATTTTGGCATAATTTAAGAAGATATGTAAGTACTCTTCTTTTTAATGTTAAAAAGAGTTTTTGGACTACTACAGTACCCGCCTCCACAGAGGTCAGGGCGACTACATCTTTAAGGTCTCACAATCCACTTGATCAGCTCCACTCTATGCTGCTTTGAGGAGGTGTGAGGCAAAGACTTACACATCCAATTATGCTGTGCATACCCACAACACACACACACACACACACACACACACATACGTGTGCATGCGTGCGTGCTTTAAACAGCAGTGGGGGGCTTCTAGGATTACTAGCAGGGTATAACAAACCACAAGTAATACAAACACACAAGAAAGCCTCTTTGTTTCACACACACACACACACACACACACACACACACACACACACACATTCTCCCACTCATTCTCCCACTCATTTTCCTGTGCAAAACAAGCCGGGGGAAGTGGGGCAAGAAATAAGTGCTTAGAAACAAAAGCATGGTAATATGAAAAGCACTGGAGTATAGCAGGGAGGGGACAAGAGAGGCCTGACTCACACTGGAGAGGGAGAGAGAGAGAGAGAGAGAGAGAGAGAGAGAGAGAGAGAAAATTATCTTGTCACAATTACATGCAGTGCCACACTGTCCACAGACACGTGGGGATATGTGCACACACCACACACAGACACACGCGCGCGCACTTTGAGTACGATTTTTAATTTTCTCAAGTGCAGCTTGCTTTGTGAATGGGACCACCCTAGTAGGGTGATATACACCAATACACACAGTATGCCACTAAACACCACATTAGACGGTCGGCTAAGTACGATTTTCACTTCAATCGACAGTAGGCTATATTTATTGTGGCCTCTCTGTTTTAGGTGCCAGACCATAAAAGCCTTACAGAAAACCACCTGAACTTCACATGTGAACCACATGTTGTCACATGTGGTCCTTCCGCAAGGGAAATACTAAGTATACCGCTATTGGTCAGTGTATTTCTTTTACATTCGGGGCCATGAACCAAAAACAAGCGGGTCAAAACGTGCATCCCCTAAAACCACAGAAAACATTTCAGTAAAGACAATAATACAACAACAAACTCAAATAGTTCTCAAAATGTTAAAGGGCGTGTATCCGAATGCCTACGTGTAACAAATAGAGCTGACCAATAAGAAGTCGGCTGGGTAAAGCGCTGCCGACAGGCCATCTTCATTATTCAGCAGTGAATGTGCGAGACAGAGGGAGGCAGGATCCTCTCCTCCTGGTGTGAGCAGGCAGTCTGTGTTGTTGTTGTTGTTGTTGCTGTTGCTGTTGCTGTTGCTCCATTCTCCCCAGCACTCCAGCCTCATTACAGCCACAGCCTGTTCCCTATATCCCTCCATTTGCTCCTCCACCACTTTCTTCTTTGCTCCTCATATCTGAACCTTTACCATCCTTGCTCCTCCCCCTCCTCGTCCTCGCCTCCCCTCTCTCTCTCTCTCCCTCTCCCTCTCCTTCGCTCCTTCCCAGGGCCCCATGCAGGAGCTGCCATAGCAGGAGGTGGAATGGATTCATTTGCTCTAATGTGGTTGGGGCTACAATGTGGCACGGCACAGCGAGACACTCTCGCGGCACACACAGCCTCTCCCCCCCTCTCACTCCCCCTCTGCTCTCTGTGCAGTTCATATGTTTTCAAACAGGCCAATCAACACCACTCAGCTGTGTTGGCCTGCCCTCCCCCCAAACAATCTCTACTCTTAGTGCATCTGTAAAAGGTAGTGGCCTCCCTCTCTCCCAAGCACACTTTTATCTCCAGTGCCACGCTCACACAGCCAGGCGGGCTCATTCCCTTTATTTCCTCAGGTCCACTCCGCTCTGCTCTCAGCCGGGCGTTTCGCATTTCTTCATTCTTCCAGACTATAGCGTCACCATTGTGTCTTTCTCTCTCTCTCCATGTGTGTCTCACACTGTCTCCATTCATTTTGTTCATTGAATTATTTGGTAGACTCTTGTGCTAATCCTCTCCCCTGCTAATCCCACCCCCTACCTCCTTTTGCTGTTTCTCCCTCTTAGCAAATCCCACGGCGGCCATATTGGTCCCTCTAGCATTGAATAAAACTACACCCCCTGCAGAAATTAACCTGCGGAAATTCTCCAGGATAACGTAAAAAGAGAAACAAACCAACAGACACGGCTCACTTTGACTTGTGACTAATTATACATTAATGAAAACTCTTGTTGGCGTTTGTTAATCGGCCGTTTTAATGTGGCAACCGCACCGTGTGGCTATGTGACACCCAACACTGCAATACAAACACAGCTGTGATGTAGGGAACAGGTGAACTGCTCCGCTATGTTCCGCTATGTCTATAAATATGGATCCTCAGCTGCGGGATGAGGGGGGGGGGTGCATTGCATGTATGTGCCACCAGATACCCCCGGGACTAGCCTATCATTATGCCACTCAACATGCCGGATAGAAAAAGACCATGATGTACTAAGTGAGCAGTACATCATAGAGTCCAAACACTGCCTGATCAGACATGCCTGTGTGTAGTATGTGTGTGTGTGCGCGTGCACCAGTGCGTGAGTGTGTACTGTGGAGATGGGCGACATAGATTCTAAACTATATCATGTCGTGATATCATATGAAAGTATTACCTTTCAACACTGTGTTTGGCCACATCAGCATACAGCACGGAGAGCCTACTCTACTAAACTATACAAATTAACTACGCTAAAATTAAAAAATTTACTGTATTATACTCGCATGAGTCATAATATAACCAGAGGCAAAACAAATGTAGTAAACAAACGTATGTATAAGTGCTAATAATGTTTAAATTGTGCAAACTTAACAAGTCTAAAACATGTCGGCTATTTCTGTATGCAAAGTACATACTGGACTTCTAGACAATGAGTGATCTTTACTACATCTTCTATGTGCAGAATATTGGTTTAATTAAGTGTAAAAAAAAATATTTCTATATGTTTAGCACTCATTTCTGAGCAGGACATCCATAGCCACACAATATTTAACCGGTACGACAAAAGTTTCATGCACACCATCTGCAGACCGCCATATTCCGTGGACACGTAAAGTAAACATCAGCCTTTATCCTTGCGCAGTCAACAAACAGCCATGGAGATGCCCAACAGGGGATATCCATGAATCCAGCTTCACTGCACTGCTATGTAATGGCTCCATCTACTGTTTTTACCGTCTATATAAGATGCAGACATTGAGGCATGCCATCAACTATTTCGTCAATATTACGGGATGACAAATTCTTATCATGGGTGAGGCCTGCACTGGTATATCATATGATATTGACAATATGATATTGCACCGCCCTAGTGTACTGTATTGTGTGTGTTTTTACCACCACGTGCTTTTGTCCTCACCCACCCATTCTGTGTATCAACGGTGGCATCTTATCTGACCATGAGATGCACAAATCAGGTCATTCATGAGGTGAGCGCAGCGCGAGCATCACATGACGGATGAATGAGCTCCTTATTCCATAGAATGTTCCAGAAGCTAAGGCCTATAAATACCAGCGGGAAAAGATTGTATGCCCTGGCTTCCACTTACAATTTTCCGCCGTCACGAAAGGCAAGATTCTATCATGTGATGTACAAGCAATGAGGCAGTCTCTCTATGTGTGTGTGTGTGTGTGTGTGCGCGTGTGTGATGTTGTTTCATGTCCTCTGACCCTAAACCAGGCCATTGTAGCGCACACAGTACTAGCGTAGAAATATTTATTTCCAAAGCAGCTTCTCCGGCTCGGCACAATGCCTAAATGTTATAGGCCGCCGTGTGGAAATCTGCTGTCCACAGCGTTTCTATGGGGAACCGAATATGACAGGGCTTCCAGGTGAGACAAGCCGGGACGAGAAGGGACTAGAGAAATGAGACAAGGCAAGGAAGAAGTAAAGGCCGGTGACTGGCATGGCAGGCTGACAGGCTTGTGTAAAGCTAACCTTACGGGCCTGCCTCCAGCGGCGCTGTTAGCTCACACCCCCTCCCCCCTGTGATTGCTGAATGGGTAAACCGACAAATTCCATGTCCTTCGGTTTCAGTGTGGCAGAACTGCTGACCCAAGCGCAATTACACGCCAGCTATGGGGGCGAGCTTTACACACCGGCGCATGGCAGAGTATGAGTGTGCATGTGATACTGGGAGTGAGAAGATGGAGCAAGACAGGGCTTTCTTCAGCTGTGGAGAAGGGATCAAATGGGAGCCATTCAGTAAAGAATGGTGCACCTTTGCCCCTTCGACAAGATATGGTAGCAGCACCTACTGTACACCAATACAGAACTTAATCACAATGCCCTGCTCAAGCGTTTGCTATGATACAAGGTCCCGTGGAGCACGTTTCCATTCTCACCCCTAGATCTTTCATTAGACAAATCCAATTAACAAGTTTGAAAAAATAAAAATAAACACCCTGTCTGAAGCAATTTCAATGTAAAAATCGAGTGCGCTTTTTGTTCATTGTCTCGTACGCCCAGCGAAGGCACATTGCAGACGTGCCATTTTAATTGGCAAGGTCCCTGAGAAAGAATGACTGGCAGCCTTACACAAGAATGCTTATTTTTCCCAAGGTATACAGTATCTGATGGGGGTGAAAGAGCTGTGACCTTGTACATCTCAATGGCTTTCACTATGGCTGTTATCAAAAGAACTGGTGGTACTGTAGGTTGTACAGAGTGTCTCCAGTTAAAGGCATTTGCTGCATACCTGCCGTTGACAAGTGACTGAAAAGCGAGGTCAACCATGTTTCACTGTAAAATAGAGTGATGCTATGTATTTTTACTATTACAGACACATTTTCTGCGGTGGTAAAACTATTTTGGAGGTACAAAATTGTCAGTTGAGAAAATCAACATGCGTTTTTGCCCTACAGTATGTCATGACAGGGATTATTAACCATCTTAATGCCCATGGCCAGATAGAAATGTGTGCCTTGCTCAGAGACAGGGTGAAGATGGAATTGAACCACAAACCTATAGCTACAGTAATATCGGGTGAAAGCCCGGTGCCTCATTCAAAGTGAAAGCACACCACTATTTTATTCCTTTTCTACTCTTTACTAAGAACCATAACTGCAAAGATTTAACTGCACAGGTGGCAGAAAGACTGCTACAGTATAGTAATTAATCTGGGTTTATTATCCACACTCCAGCTCTATTTAATCACCGTCTTCCTGTGTGTGTGCGTGCGTGCGCCCGTGTGTACAGCCACACTACTGTGTGTGGGCATGAGGTCACGCGCAGCAGAGAAACACAAAACAGTCCCCCGCTGCGTAAATGAAACAGGCTGGTGGCGCAACAGTGCTACGCTTTGATTCGCTAAAGGAACAATTCACACAGGTGTTGTCTGGCACAGTGGGCACGCCGTCCTGAACTGCAGCTTCCATGGGATAGAGGCACTTAGGCTCTTAATGCTAGGCCGCGCTACTCCACGTGTGCATGTGCTCGTGCGAGCCCCTCCGAGCTAATTGGCGATCGCACAAGCTGACACCGCGGCAACGCGTGGCTCATCGGCGTATAAAGGAGCGCGTGTGACATGTCGAAGCCTCGTCCTACATAGCTGCCCGGGCGGACATGTTAATATACACCTGGGGAACACACACAGACGCTAATATGTGCACAGGTCTCCTCCTCTTCTCCTGCTGTGTGAGGGTGAGAGAGAGAGAGAGAGAGAGAGAGAGAGAGGGAGAGAGAGAGAGAGAGAGAGATTCTGGTGATGGGAGGAAGGAAGGAAAGTGAAAATTCTGCGGTGAGAGGGAGAGAGAGAGAGAGAGAGAGAGAGAGAGAGAGAGATGGGCGGGGGGAGAGAGAGGCCAGCTAGGAGACAGCTAGGAAAAACAAGCACCCATGCGACGTATTAGACACCGAGGAGCAGAGGAGAGAGACATGCAGAGGGAGGTGTGTGTGTGGAAGGGAGGAGTAATGGTAGGCGAGCAGGAGAGAGAGCGATGGCGAGAGGTCATCCCTGGGTAATTTGTTTTGCTCCTCTCAGAACCCAGACACACAGGGAGCAGGTAAACCAATTACAGTGTGACATGAATCACTAAGACCTACAGGCAGCCACGCATCCAGCCAGCCAGGCAGCCAGGCAGATAGGCTGCCACGGCAACTAAACAAGAAGCACCGCTGTCTTCTTCCCGGAGCGCTGGTCAGTGCCGACCCACAGCCCTCTCCCTCCCTCGACCGCGATTGCACATCTGGAAGCAGCAGTCAAAACAACAACCACAATTTCCTGGCTGCCACAGTGTGGACACATCAATAAATCTGTGATGGATATTTACATTTCTTTTGTGGTGAATGGATCTGGATGTTCTTGGGAGAATAGCGTTGTACACCCATCAGAAGTCTCTTATGGACTAACACATCAGAAGATTTTATTAAACTATCATCTAGGGATGCAGAGCGAGACAAAAAATAAAAATAATAATAAATAAATGCACCTTCTTTGTTTGCTACATCTGTATCAGGTCAAACAGTCTTTAATTTGAAAATAAAAAGCCTTTCTAGCGGGAAATGAATTAAGGCCCCTTATAATCAAGGGAGGTATGTGAATGTTTAAAAATATCCAAAAGCAGGGAACTACGCGGTTGGGGTGGGAGGATTTGTGTACACACTACGTATTTGCAACAACTTTAATTTACTCTTAATTTCTTTAATCGCCTGGCAGCCATCACAACCAAGCCTTGTCAGGCTCCTGACACATCAGCGCCGCAGGCAGAACAACCCAGTAGCGGCGAGCAACTTGTAAATAAACAATCGGCTACTGTAGGTCTCTCTCTCTCTCTCTCTCTCCCTCTCCCGCTCTCTCTCTCTCTCCCTCTCTCTCTCCCTCTCTCTCTCTCACGTAGCGGCGACGCGGCTAATCCCTGAGTTGATGCTAAACTGACAGGGGCGTTATGAAAACCCGCCCCTGCATCAGAAGAGGGGAGAGAATGTGGTTGACGGGGGGAAGAGGATTGGACTGGATTAGACAGCACCCTGGCACTTGGCTGTATTTGATGTGGCCTCGGCGCTGCAGATTCAGGAGGGGGGGTAAATATTTGATGAAGGCCTTTATGGTTGCTGCTTGCTGCTGCTTTGGGGACACTGCGAGGGGCAGACTAATAAAGACAGCAGCAGGCGGGGTGTTTATCATTACTGTGACTCAAGGGTGGTGGCGGTGGGTGGGTGGGGGGGTTGGGTGTCTGTGAGGGACTGGAGGGTGGAGTGGATTGGCGCCTCTAGCCCAAACATGTGCCTACCAACAGGGGCATGGCTCTGTTAGCTTACTGCAGGACATGGCTCTCTCTCGCTTTTCAGTGAGCGCGCCACACACACACACACACACACACACACACACACGCACACACACACACACACACACACACGCACAGATGCACACACGTAAGGGGTAGCAGGCATTTCACAGTAGGAAGTGAGGTGTTTTTTTGTAAGATGTTAGATCTGCCATCTTGTTGCCCTGGAACAGACAGCCACCAACAGGCCATTCACACTGGCTAGATCCACTGGAAGAGGGGGGGGGGGGGGGGGGGGGGGGGGGGGGGGGGGGGGGGGGGGGGGGGGGGGGGGGGGGGGGGGGGGGGGGG
>JAODUG010000007.1:2610784-2646342 GCA_027564795.1 Aphredoderus sayanus
AGCGAGAGAGAGAGAGAAAGATATGGGGGGTGGGTGGGGGGCAGGTACGGTTGAGCAGATGGAGGTTAGTAAATGGATCATCTCCCACAGACGGAAAAACAGAGGAGCACTATTTACAGGGAGGAGGGGTATACACTATTGATCCTCTAAACTGAGAGGGAAACGGGAGAGGTTGTGAGAGGGAGACAGAGGGAGAGAGAGGGAGGGAAAGGGAGAGAGAGAGACAGGAGGGAAAGAAAACAGATGACACGTCTGCTGGCTTTCAGGGAGCACGGACCACCCCGGTCCCTGCTAGACACTATCCAACCCTCTCTTGGCTCCATCCCTGAGCCCTGAGCATGAAGACTGAGTGGTGGCAGATAAGGCACAGACAGCATGGGCCCCATACTGACTGTCTGGGCTGGCTGTGGGGAGCACAGAGCCAATCAATGAGTGTTCACAATACAGCGGGCACCCAGATAGCTAACAGCTCCCTCAGGCCATGGGTTGGAGCAGAGCGGTGGGGGTGAAGGGTCAGGGGAAGGAGGGGAAGCGTCGGTAGGTACAGTATGTGGGTGTGGGTGTGGGTGGCGCAGGTCACAAGAGGTAGGATCCCCAGAAATAAGCACAAACCGATACACCATTACACACATCTTCCTTTGTTGATCTTTCTGGTGAACATTCACCAAATCAAACAATGCAGTGGACAGACACGTACAGAAGGATTCTATTTACATAACCAATGAGGTTCTCTCACCCTTTGGAGTTGATGTCGCAAGATGTTATTCTGGGGCCAACACATAATTTCAAGCAGAATTTCAAGAATATTTGTATTATTGTGGTGTATTGCTGTGTTATCTCGTTTTATGGTTTTATGTTTGTACAGTATGCATGCACAAAGCGGGGTCATTGCTCAAGGGCCATTGGTAAAAACGGTTGAAAACCACTGAGAGGTACCAATACAGACACGTACTGTATGCATTTGAAGTAATATCCCTCTGCCATGTGATGTAAAAGTGAGTAGTGGTGGTCCTTTTGCTAGTGCTTGGGGTGATGACTGCAGTGATAGTTCTATTTTTAGTGGGCCTCTGCTTCCCGCTATTGTGGCAGCGGTGCATGTTTGCCTTGTGTGTGCATGCATGCGTATGTGTGAGCCCTGTTTGGGAGGGGTTTTTTTTAAACATTATTATGCAATGCAGTAGCTGACCTTGGAGAGAACGCTGAACCATAGGGGAGAGACAGAGAGCAGAGTAAATTTGTGACCACTTCAAATTGAATGCCATCCTTGAATGCACAACTAGCTTTCCCACTAGTTATCATGGCAGGTCTTAATAGATCTGATACGACTATTAATGTACACATCTAGTACCATGGTTTATCTTCTTAAAATGTCTAGACAAGGTTTTGGGCAAGTGGAAGATGTATGTCGTGTCTTGGGTTGTTCAACTGTAGTCCTAGAACTGACAAAAATAGTCAAAAATACAAGAACAACAAACAAATAACAAATAACAAATAGCACATGCAAATAACAACGATGATTGAAAAGCAATAAGGTCAGAATGTATCAGTATGTAATTAGCATTTTATCAGTGCTTAATATGCAGACTTCCTCTTTAGAAGGGCCAAATAAAGGTTCACAAACTGTCCCCACCATTTAGACCTGCTGCTTAGCATAGCAAGTCATTGTAACGGAGGTCCCTTGACTAGAGGTTTAAAGGAAATTTTGAAAAGAAGGCTGGCAGACAAGCCACCTAAGATAGTGACTATTCCTCAGGATGACATTAATATAATAGCGCTGGTGCCCAAAACAACTTTGTATTGATTCACATAACCTTTTAAGCCAATCGATTGCTGCACTCTAACTCAGAATGCTTTGGCAATGGCATGTATTCAAGTGATGTTTAGATGCCTTGCTGCGTGCTAAATGTTGTCTCATGTGATGTTTACTGTGTAATTATTGAAATAACAAATCAAAATGTTCTGTAAATTGTCTGAGAAATCTACATTTCTGCCTAAAATATGACAGAAATAGCTTTTAATGTATATATTACTCGTTAAGGACAACTTGCACAGTTAAGCGTGAATAGCCATTATTTTATATATTGATCGGTCATCTGTTGTAGAGTGGCTTTGTGCTGGCAATGCTGACTCATGATCCTTGGTTTTCAATGGGCCCATTGCTTGCTTAACAGACTTCTCATTGTGATTCATCCTCAAATGCACATTCTTGGACCCCATTTGGTATTTTCTGATCCTTGAGGCAGCTCATGATGAACAGAGAGTGATAGAAAAATCTAAAGACTCTTAGAGGTGTGTGTATATATATATAAATATTTAACATAGTGCAGTCAGACATCATAATGTTTGGGTTCTTCTGCAATGGAGAAACCACTATAATTTGATGAACTAAAGTGAATTACGTTGAAGGGATTTTTATTTAATTGAATTTATTGCATAATGAGAAAGTATATAATTTAGGCAATATAGCTGGACTATGGGGGCAATAGTACTAATAATACTACTCGAATGCTAAATGTTAGAGTGTAATGTATTCTTGGAGCAGGATAAGCTGGCGGTAGGGTGGTCAATGCCTGGCCAACCTGTAGGCATCTATGAGCAAGATTCCCAGTCTGCACCTTCATTCCTTTAACTGTAAGTCACTTTGATTAAATTTGTGCTAAATAATTGTTTAATTTCACCAACTCAACATTACCACTGTTTCAGTTTTGTAATAAAACCCTTATATGCCGGTATCCCGCTGAAAATCCTTGGTTATCTCTTTAAACTAGTTTAATAATGATATATATATATATATATATATATATATATATATGGCTAATCATGGTATCCAACCTTGCGCTCACCTCCCCCTCCAAAATCACTTTGTGTGCGAGCTCCCAGCCTCTCTTGTGTCTCCAGAGGGTAAGTGTTCTGCTCAGAGCCGAGCAACAACAGGAGGAGGAGGTATTGAATCTCCTCCAGAAAAAATAAATAACGCCCTTGTCTGCAAGTGACCGCTGTTCACTCCCAGACTTTCAAGGCAGCTCCAGTTACTGTGGCCCCTGACAGGAGCAGACAGGTTGTGTCTGGGAGAAATACCTTCCCACAGATGACATCATCGGGGCAAAACAAAGAGCAAGCTAGGAATGGTGTGGCTGTGAAGGTTCAATCCTTAATCAAGACTTTATATCATGTTATGAGTTTATTTTCCCCTTGAACTAATTTTATTGTATAATGACGTCCATGAGAACATACTGTCCTCTGTCCAGTTCGTCAGGGCCCTCTAGTCTAGTATTATGAGAGTCCGTGACAGGCAATGCTGCAATCTTCACTTATTAGCATTTCAGCGACATAAAAACTGTTTTAATCCCCCAGTGTGAATATGCTCCGACACTAGAGCACTGTGGGGGGAGAAGAAGAAGAAAAAACAGAGTGAAAAATAGCATTATCTAATAAGAAAGCCTCAGAGATGGGTCTATTGTGTGGGCTGAAATAAGCTCCCACCATCCTGCTCCCAATGAGGGTGGTCTCCCCTGGGCGCTCTGGATGACATTAAAGGGATTTGTCTGCGAAGATCTGACTCTATTACGGAAGATAATACCAGACAGCCACACAGATCAGAAAGAAAAGCGTGTTGCTCACAATTTGTTAGCCAGGTTGTCTCAATTATCTAAAATTGCCACACCTCCTGGCGTACTTCAGCCAGACATGTTTGTGTTAAAATCACAACTTCACAGCGTATGATGGACTAGAGCAAATAGAGAGAAGGGATCCAGGGGTGGGTCGTCTCTGAGTGGATAACAAGAAGGGAAAACACTCCGGATACACAGAAAACAGCACCACCTACTGGTCATAATGATTCAGTGTTCTGAGGTCAAAGGTGAGGGGGATAGAAAGGGTTAGGGGTTATCCATATTGTACACATTAAGCAGTGTCAACAAGATAAGTGTGTGGAATGCGGCTATACCTGTCTGTGACCATTTCATCCGGATGTTTTCCGGAACTCTGTGACTACACCCACACAGAAACGTCTCGTGTGAAGCAGGAGAGCTGTTACACCTAGAAGCAGTTAATACTAACTAGCTAGAGGCATTGAGAACAACGTTCCTAGTTTAAATGTAAATTCCAGTTTGTTCCAGGCATGAATGAGCCAAAACCTATATTTGGTGCGCCTGCGAGCAAGGCACCTCAATGGCAATAGAAGAAGAGTTTGTTCACAGTAAGCAGTTCTCATACAAATGTTGTGTGAAAACGTCCAGTCCAGCCATGTCTCCATATTACTGCATGTCTTCATGCTCTGTGGATGTGTGTCAGCCTGGGTGATATAATGCAATAGGTGGTGTGCAAACAGAAAATGCTGAGAATGGACTCTGGACCCTGATGTCCAATGAGTATACATTTCCGAACCACCACCCAGAACACATTGCAACATACAGACCCTACACACTACTGTGACTCAGGCAGGCACCACCCAGGTCATCACGGGAGTCACCAGCTGTGCTATCATGCGCACCCTGACCCTAGTGTCACCTCAGCAGCAGTTTCCTCCTGGCAAACCTAACCCTGTTTGGAATGCGTTGCCTGGCAACGGTCTTCATAAGCACAGCTCTTGGCAAATCTTGCAGGAAACTGCCGTGGTTCTATGGAAAATCAAAGGCCATCACTCCACACACATTTGTGAAAGCAATTGTACCCATTCAAATTTCTCTTGAATATCATTTAAATATATATGTTGAAAAAAATATATTAACCCTCCTGTCGCCCTGGAGTCAAAATGACCCGCAAAAGGCAGCCTCCTGGTTCAACCCTAGGACAAAAAAGAGATAATACTAAATAATAATAAATAAATTATTAATTATTAACCTAATTTTAACTTAACCATTTTGACCTGAGAGGACAACGTCTCATCCCTGGTTCTCATTGTTCCTCGTTACCATGAACGGCCTTCGTCCAATTATCTCGCTCTCTGATTTGCGTCACAGCGACAGTCAAGAATGTGCCATTACTAGTCCTCCACACTGCTTACTTTGTCCCATCAATTTCCTGTTATTGTTGGCAGTTGAGCCCAAGCCCTGGTATTGATCCCTCACCCTGGGAGAAGATAAGGTGGGGAATCGAGATGGATTCCATATCTATTATCTAATGGAATTCCTCCTTCCAGAAAGGGCTATGGATTTTCTGCCATTGAACCTGTGAAAGAGTGTTTGTATGTGCGTGCGCCCGTGTGTGTGTTTGCGTGCGTGCTTGTGTGTGTCCTCTCTCAGAGCACAGAATGACGCTTTTGTAGGACGGATTAATACGGTAAGCACAATATGGCGGAGAGGCAGTGAGGCTTTACTGACTGTTGAGGCGTTGAGAGAAATGCACTCTCTATGAATGTGTATTGACCTGCCACTCTCAAAATGGCTCTCCTGAAAATGTGCACATACACGGCCTCTCATGTGTGGAGCATTGCATCAAACCCTGACACACATAAAGCAGCACTGTGACAGGGACTTTCTATCGCCCACGAACCTGATTGGTCATCGCACCATCGATCGTTATTCAGAGACAGAGAGGTGGAAATGACACGTTCGCTGTGAGGAGTACAGCAAAATGTCCGACGTGGGAGCATGGAAACTTGCTGAGATTCCCTGACACTGTGTTTGTTTGTTTCTTTCTTGTTCTTTCTTCTCTTTGTCTAGCTTGTCTCACTTGGTGTCAGTGCCTCGCTCTGGCTACTGTAGAGAAACCCCTGCTCGCCTCCAGTCTACTTTATACATCATGGCAGGGACTCTCTATGGATCATACTTTTCTTAATGGAAAACAGACTAACCCTTTGCTGCTAGCAGATATTCTCTTTTCAATATCCAGAACACATCAAGTAGTTATTCGTCCACAGCAGCAACATAATATTTAGTAGGCTTGCCACTATGGCCAAGAGATATAAACCTTTTATGATGATGTCACTACATAATAAAAGCAAAACTCTTTCTTATGGACTGTTTGGGGTAAATATGAAATAACAAAGCCGCAAATGGTCTCTAAGATACAGGTACTGTAGCTGTGTTTCTAGCATCCTTGTACACACACACATACAAACACACAAACACACACACACACACACACACACACATATACAAACACACAGACATGCACACTAACAGTCCCAGGAAGCAGTATTTCATGGCAGCTGAAATCAATGTTTCTCAGCACAATGCAGAAGGGCTCTGTGTTTTGGTCTGCGCTGATAAGTTCCTGTGTAATCAAGCTGTGGAACTGAAGCACATACGTAGTCAGTGGTGTCATCCTGAACGACTGCTGATAAGGAAGAAGGCACCGTCTAGTGACTGTGTTGGATGGGGGCTTGGGTATATTGTGTAGCTTGCGTGGTCGGAAAGCATCACAAGCCGTCTTGCTTTATAATGGATGCACAATAATTGTATAGCACAATCCTATTGGTGACAGCACTCTGGCTAGTTACCATGACTGTTACTTGGTGATGGTGGCTCATACACAAACACACACAGACATACACACACACTCACTAACTCACAAAATCACACACGTAATCTAGCCTCAAACCCGTAGTATGGGGCCACCCCTATAACAAGGAAAGGCGATATAGCCTTTAATGGGTAAATGAATGTCAGCAGCAATTAAATGTAGGTGCTAATGGCATCTAAGTAACAGCCTACAGCAGAGACGGGTCATGCGTTTACCCATGTATCACCACGGTTACACCCACACACAGCAGACGCTCCGAGCCAAGGACGTCTCTAGGGCATGGGCACAAGACAAGCAGCAGTCTGCGCACAAACCACACCCAGCTCAGTGGACTCACAGAGACAAGTTGAAAAACCTCTGGTGGACAGTAAGTGTATACTGTATGAGGCAAAACCAGCTTGTGCTGTATAGCTATAGATTCCCTTATCTTCTTTGTGTGTTCAGAAGGCAGGCTTAATAGCAAATGGACCACGTACATAAAGGATGGGATGGAGCCACGCTGTAAATAGGAGAACAGACCCAATGGCCAGAGGAGCCTCTTAAGAATAAACAGTAACATCCAAGATGTGCTTCTGAGCCTATATCCTCATCTGGGGTGTGTGCGTGTGTGTGTGTGTCTGTGTGTGTGTGAGTTGTTCATGCTGTATTTGAATGAATGAATGAAAGGATGAAAGAAAGAAAGAGGAACACAGTATAAGATGGGGGGGGGGGGATTCTGGCAAGTATTGCGTGTGATCTGGGATACTCCCACAAGGGTCGTCCACACTGCTCTGATCTAATCAGAGGTGGCAAAAGGGGAAGGTTGTTTCGAGGGACTGGTAGCTGAGCGAGCAGCGAGATGAGAGGAAGAAGAGTATGGCTGCCAGCGATGGTTCGGATGACATGCTAATGCCTTCCATCCTGTGACTAAGCATCCTCCAACCAGAGGCCTCTTTAACTTAAACCAGAGCACAATGTGACTGTGATTAACCCAAGATGTATGGTGTAAATCTATGCATATACCCTACAGAGGGTCAGACTGACTTGATGTAATGATGATTTCAGTTCCTCTTTTCTTTTCTTTTTATTAATGACCAGACACTTGAATGTGCTTGACGGCACTAGAGTCTGGAGGAGGCATTAGTTGAAGATGACAGTGAGCTTAATTAGATATAATTATCCCTCTCTGCAATCTAACCCTGCAGAACTTTGACCTGGATTTAATCCAGACGCATCAAACAGCGCACTCTGTTGGCAGGCTTCTAGCTGCATGGTATTCCGCTATTGTTTGACACCATTATTTTTTATTACCGACCCGTGGTGCAAACTGTCCGACCATGGCTAGTACACTCTGGCACCAGGACAGCTGACATTCTGACAGTTGTTGTTTTTTCCATGGGTAAATACATGCATGTTACCCACAGGAACTCTGGTGAAAATATCGCCTCAGATAATAACTTTCCTTAAGCTATAAGTATTATGTGCAACTGACAAATAATTTGACACCTCTGCCAGTTACGAGAGAACCTGTTTACCATGGCTATTATAATATGATTTATGTCTCTGTTTTTATGGCCTATTAAAACATGCCCAGTAAAAAAAAGGTTCCAAATAATGTATCATGGAGAGAATACGACTATGACAAGAGACAATAGCATTTTGGAAAGAATTGCATGGATTAAAACTATGGTTTGTTTGATTTTACATGCTTCATTGTTTTCTTGTTTTCGGTCCAGCAATGGTAATTTGAACATTTTCAACATGCTAACACATGAAATTGTTTGCATCCTATAATGGTCTCTGGTGTCCATGGTAACCATGTTTCATGGCACACTGGAGAGCTCAGGTGCCCAAAGATCCTCATAACATTCTGCTACAGAGCTGGAAGTACATCTCTACTGACAGTGCGCGCGAGCACACACACACACACACACACGCACACACACACACACACACACACACACACACACACACAAACACATTCTCTTGCTCTATCTCTCTTACCGTGGTAACAGCTCCCCTGACAATAGAGCACAGCTTGCATGGAGTGAATGAAATGAACACCAGAAACACCTTCACCCAGCAGACTGTTACATCAACCCTATCTGGCAGAACCCTCCCATCACATCTGCTTTTGTTATTAGCTTGTAAGAGCACCCTGCTGTTGGTGAGCAAAAATATTTCTGCTTCTCCCCGTTTCCTTTTCTCTTGAGGGGAAAGGAAAAGAGTCTGATGGCTCCACTATTCAGGTAGAATCTCCACAAGAGGAGAGTAACACATTTCCTTCACATTTTGTCAACCCTCTGTCTGTTTAACAAGCCCTCTCAGGTGAAAGTATCATTTCGCAAACACCTGAATGGTTCTCAAACTTTCTGACACAAAACACAATGCGGCATAAGTTACTTTCAATGTACCACAATTTAATTAGCATAAAATGGAATTATTTAAAAACAACCATGCTTGAAAAATGAATTCACATTATACATAAATATACATAAATATATATATATATATTTAATTTAAAGTGGCTCCCCCTCTTTCCCCACTCCCAATAAAATGCATCTTGTGACCTTGCATCTTCTGAACTGCCAATTGATTCCAATGAAAGATTTTGGGTCACTTTGGAGATGGTGATGTGAGGGCGCCTAGAAGATTGATATTGTCTTGGCTGAAAGGAGTCCTGTCACGGGGAATACAGAACATTATATTATAATGCCGCTCATGTCTGTTTGCCGATACAACCTTGCCTGCCAAAGACTCTTAAGTGGCATAATTACTTGTACAACCTTCAGGAGGTCACAGAAGCTCCTGGCCCTTCAGAGTCAATGTGAGCTTTTCTGACCAGCTCTTGGACAGTGCAGGTACAGGGCAAGCCTTCCTGCCTTTTCATACTCCCTTTCTCTTTCTCCCCACAGCCTATCTATCCCTTTCTCTTTCATGAGAAGCATACATTTTTTGCTGGCCAGCTGCTAGTCCACGCCTCAGGGTTGAATGATATAAGATATTTTTTTTTGTTATTGCCAATTATATCATGTACACAAACCAGAGCAAAGAGATAATATTTTATGCTGAGATGAAAAAGGAATGAATAGTGACACCGTCATGGCAGAAACATTCACTGTCCACTGCCGAGCATAGGTGAAAAGCTTATATTTACTTAAAAGGGACACTCCTCGAGAGGAGTGAACCTTTAAAAGTGTACATGGTTAATATATAATCTGGTCAATCATTTCTGCCCTTGTCCTCCTAATATGGTATTATGGTTATTACTTGTACAAATGTATTGTATAGTAAAATAACTAGAAACTAGCTGTGGATTAGGACAATTGAGACCTTATATGTCAAGAGGCCTGCATTCATTGTGTGTTAACTTCCCTTATAGAAGGGAGGAGGTTACAAATATTTGCCTCCAGCCTAGTGTGAGCATCTGGATTAAATCATAGTAAGCGGCACAGAGAAAAACATGAGCCAACCTAAACACATGTTAGGGAATTCCAATAAAACTCATTCCAGATAGAACAAGTGGTACACGTAACCATAACACACACACACACACACACACACACACACACACACAAAAATGGCGGGGAAGAAGCATTACAAAATATGCCAAAATACCTGAATGCTTTGGCACAAACAACTGCGGTCACTGCTGTATTTTACCATGCCAAGGAAACGGCGGTGCCAATACAAAGACATGATGGCTAATAGGTGCAGCGGATCAGCTTTGCTGGCACTCTGGCTGGTATAATGGCTGCTCCGCTTGCCTGCAGTAGCACCGCCCAAGCTCCCTTGTCTCAACAGCCCTCCATCTGTCATTGGAAAGCTGCAGTGGTCCCCCAGGTAGCTGTGTTGTATCAGCCTGGCAGGGTCATTATAGCAGGGCTGCCTGCTCCTCTGCAGTCCCTGCCCAGCTCTAACCCCTGCCAGGTAGCAAGCTCTCACACAGCCTTAATGTATTCACACTAATTAAACTGTGCCAGCAGGGCACTGCAAGAGCCCGGCAGTTAAACGTGAAAGACCAACTGTTTGTATCATATTCTCTCCCATAACACCACCTGGGCTTATAGGAGATTAAACCTAAACATCTTATAATAGATTGTATTGTTATTAGTATTATTTTTATATTAGGCTAGACAATGATGGTGATGAATTATATAAAATACATGTAATACAAATTCGTAGTTTAACAGACAGATGTCTCGTGGCGTTTTGTTGTCGTTGCTCTCGCGGCGTATCGCCATTGACCCACAAGCTCTCGCCTGCTAATTTGCATAAATCAAAGTCTAGATCTGACAGTTACTAGGCAGCGCAGGCGGGGAGGTGGCCGGCCCCCGTGCAGAAACCAGGCCACCAAGCTGGAAAACAGGGAGGCCTGCCTGAACTGCCAGAGTGACAAATGTGTCCGAGCTCTCTCTCACTGCCTCCTCCTGTGCGTTGAACGTGAGTGCCCGCATGCACTGCATGCATGCACGCGTTTACATTGTACAGTTCTGTATGCGCGTGAGTTCGTGTGTCGTCATGTCGGCATGCATGACAAGACAAATAAAAGGAGAAAAGCTGCTCAATGGCTCAAAATAAAGCGAGATGACAATAAGTACCTATTTCTATAAGCCTGGCCTCTTTAGCTAGAAGTGCGGTGAGTAAATAAGTGTTTGCCTAGCTGTGTGACAGACAGACCATCGTCAATAATTTGCAATTAGAGAAATAGTGCCGATTGACATAGGCGGTTAAATGTACTACGGTGCCAGTGTGAAGCTGCTGTTAACTGTGACTAGGCTACTTACGTGAATCAGAAGACGGTCACTTCCACTCAACCCTCTCATGACAACGCTGTTACACAGACCACTTGGTGGGTTTTATTTACATGCTCCCCATTTGACCAGGATAAATAATTATAACCATTAATAATATAAATCATTTATAATAATTATTTTGTATGATTGTTATTATCATACAAAATAATTAATAATATTACAATATTTTAAATAATTGACAATCATATGCTTCTTCAGCTTAAGGCATATTGGACTGTGACCATTTTTTATTTTCAGTCAATTACTTACAGTGGTATTAAATGTCCAATAAGAAGTTTTCCTCAAAAAGTCAAAAGTCAACTGAAGTGACTAAATTGTACATTTATTTTCATGAATATTTTTATATAAGACATTTCTTAGTGGACCTTTAATATTTTAATGTATTAATTAACTGCTATATTTTATTAGCTATCCCGACCATTATTTATCATACAAATAAGATTGTTTTAATGATGAACCACATTTACCAAAAGTGTTACTGCATGAAAATGTCCAGTTAAGCCAAAGTACTACATCTGGTAAATGAAATGAGTTTCTAAGCATGCGAGGATCCACATTCTGAGACTCCAAAGGGCTCAAGAGTGTCTCTCCAATTAGATATGAGCAGAGGCTTAGTGTAGTGTGAGGACTATCTAAAGTGACAATCAGAAAACAACATGGCGGGGATTGAGGGGATGGAGGAGTCAACCGGAGCGTGACAGACCAGTCATTACCCAGAATGCACCCCATTTCTCTCAGTGAAAGAAATAACATTCTTGGTAAAGAATTTATTTTTTATTTTTTTGCCGAGCCAAGGATTATAATTCTGTGGATAAACTATAATACGATCAAGAAGGAAATAAAGTAAACAGGAAAACCTCTGAGTGACACGAATTCCACACGTTATTACAAACACACATCACACTTGACACTTTCCTATACAATTCCTGTAACACCCACGTGTGCCTGCAGCATAAGATACCCTGGGTCTTATGTTTAGCTGTGATACTAGCATTGACACTGCAGCTGTTTACACATCTCCCACTGAGAGCCACTTACACTGTAACACCCACCCCGTACTGTATGTTACATAATGCTACCTCTGCAGGTGTGTGTAGCTAATACTTCACATGCAAGAAACGAAGAAAAATAACGGTCACACAAGCAAAATTGCAATACAATGCAACTTATATTAATGTTGTTTTTGTAGTGAATTGACATGCTAGGCATGAACTGTGCACCAGCAAACACAGCTGTTGATCCTAGCTTCACTCTCGCCAGTCTTGTACACCGATGCTGCTTTTAAACCATGTGCCAATGGAAGCCCAAGAGTATGCAGGTTTAGTTGTTCCAGACAATCGCTAGCCTTCATCAGTTGATTTCACTAAAATTAACAAACCATAACCATTAAGGGGATCTAATTAATGAAATCAGCTGGTCTTGCATATAATTAGAATGAGTAAACTACAGCACGAATGACTTGAAGACCACGGCCAGGGATGTCTTAAGCCTGTATGTGTTAAGAATTATAATGATCACATCTTTGCTAGAGCTGCTATATCCGACAACTCAATCTTTCTGAGGATATCTAAAATATGAATGAGTTTGAGATGCAATATTTAAGGTCTTTAAGAACAAAAATGAAAAGACGATGTTTGATTCTTTGGGTGAAGGCCGCAGTACTTTGCACCAATCAAAATTCAGGTGGAAACGTTTAGTTGTGGTCTGACAATTCTGCACTTCAAAAGCACTTTTGATGTTTCCCCTCTGTTTTTCCAGGCCACTCATGCATCAGTAGTTTGGTGAAAAACACAGACTCTGAGACAATATTAGAAACGATGCCTGCAGGCAATTCTTTGAAGCTGAACCACAGAGCCACCCGACCAGCTAGCCCATTGATAGCATGCTACTCTCCCGACTAGCTGGGTTGATGCCGGTCTTCAGCTGGGCCTGGGGAATAGGAAATATAATTCTCCTTAGTAATAAATATTAATATAGAATTTGATAATAAGCCAGCACAATTCTATGGATTCTTGTTTTCAGTGAATCAGATTGCATGTGTCACCAAGTACTCCATATAGTTCCTTCCGTAGTCCAACTTGCTATTATCAAGGTTGGAGCCATCAGAATACCTTGGCATGCTGAAGCGTGTATCACATATCACACTTCCGTTTTAGTTTGTATACTCAAAGATAGTGCCACACTGCTGTTGTTTTACAGTCTACACTGTAAAAAGCAATGCAACTGTAAAATGAAAATAGTTAAGCTAGAAGGGCAAACAAAAACAAAAAACAAAGCAATTGTTCAGTGGAATGTGTTGCCTTGCTAAACCTAGACTACTGTGGTCACAATACTACATTCAGACTCCAGAGCAGTGCTTTTTTCCATTTTATTTTATCAGGTTTTATGTAAAGTCTTTGCATCAGATGGCAGACACTCACTGAATCTCACTGGGAATAAACATTCACACTGGGGATTCTAATCATAGTTGTTGCTCCTGGAATAGCAACGCTGGCAGGCATGAAATCATGCATAACTTAAAGAAGCCATCAGAGATCCACAAAGTGTTCTCTTTGTGACATGTTAAAAAAACACATATGAGACGCTGCTTGCAAAGGCTTGCCCTTATATTATCTACGATAATTACCCCAATATTGACATACAGTGTTATGGCTAGAAATAATTACTCCTACACAATCCACATTCTCATCCGAAGGGCATGATACGTATAGAGAATGATAGCGTAGTACAGCTGTGCAGCTGTACTATGTTGAAAACACATTCACAAAAGGAAGCTGGTTTTCTGTATAGTAGCTACAATGTATGGAAAGAGCTGCAGTGGCAGGATAGCTTATGGTGGTGAGGGTGGCCAATGCTCCGCTAATAGGTCCTGCCTTCAAACCTTGACAAGCCTTCCCATATTCCTAAATCTTGTTCTACAGCAGTAATCCCTAGCCTGCTGTAACCAGAGCCAATATTCACTTTGTGAACAAGGTCTGTCTGGAGACATTCCATTTGGAAGTAGTCATTGCCTCCTACTGGGCGTAGACCTCTGGTTAATTCTGAAACTATTGGACAGTCTTTAACCAATCGGCATTTCCACAACTGTTTGTTTCGTTTCACCAAGCTCTACCGCCATTTTGAAACACCCAACTTCAACATCATCGCACTTAGCCACCCTGCAAACAGGGTTTCCAGCCTATAATCTCAGCGAAAATAGAGCTGAGAGCAATAGTTGGGCAGCGTCAGGCTAGTAATCCCTACCATAGAAAGATGTGCTGATTGTTGAAGTAGGTATTAGAGATCCATCATTAACCTGATCAATGAGTAGTTGATTGTGAACTTTACTGCACTTCCTTAATATTCATATTTTATAAGGGCTTCTCACTAATCCCCTCTCCTGTATTGCGTCTCTTCTTGGTGCCAGGGCAGTTGAATGCACAACAGGGAGTGTCTTAAATTCTAGGTTCCACTTGATTACTAATAGGCTTTTCAATACGAGTCCTTATCCGGCTACACTGGAAATAGCCCACTGGCTGAAATTGCCTTATCCTGCATGATTAGAGGCTAACTTAATCTGATCTGATCTGTTATGATAATCTTAATTTTTTTTTATTGTGTCTTACCTCATGTTTCATCATATGGGTTTGTGCGGTAGGCCTATCATTTTTATTCATGTGGCTTACTAAAGGCATAGGAAAATAACATTTCCTCTTCACGTTGACACAATTCACAGATAACCACTACATTACCTTCAATCACAGTTGAGCACAAACTTACCATCTGTCAAGTCTCTTGTTGGGGACCTTAGGCCTATAGAGCCGGACTGGACAAGCAGGCTCAGGGTGGGTCAGGATCTAAGTGTTGAGATAGTGGGTGGGGGAAGAGGACAGGTTTTGTGACCTGATGTGGTCAGTGACATCGCCTCTGACAGAGGTAAGGTCAGAGCATATTGATTTTTAACACCGCTCAATGAGCGCCGGCCACTCGCTGCTAAAGCTCCCACTAGTGGCAATAATGGCTGCTATGTTCCTTTTCATGTAGGGCCGCCGTAATGAAAAAGTAACTAGGGAACCTCTTTCCACCTGGATACTTTAATCTATTCTGTCTCTCAGATCGGCGATTGCCTTGAAGAACCGTGAGGCTATGTTTCACAGTTGGTATACAGTGGAGCAGTCGGTCTGTGGCCTTTGTGCGCTTAGCAACGTGGGTGGGAGGGTTGCGGGGGTGGAATTATGAATCCTTTTAATCATGCCCCTCCACTTTCCCAGCCAGCTGTATTCTAGGAGGAGGGTGACAGAGAGGCAATGCAAAGCTAATTCAGCGGCTGTCACATCCGATCGTCACTTACCTCGCAAATGAGCAGCAGTAATGACACTCGCCTGATGGCCCATGCTAAGACCCATTTGGATGGGTAATATTTGAGAGAAATCCTTCATACATTCTTAGTAATGCGTCGGATGAGAGTGCTAGGGTGATTGTATAGAGATGGGTGTCTGCTAACATGGAGTTAAGTCTACCCCAAACCCCCCCCATCCCCGTTAGCATCCAAACTAGCTTGGACTTAAATACAAAATAGCCTTATATACTCTATAGGCATATACATTATGGAGAGCAGAAATGTGGAGGTGATTTTATCCATGACACATAGCACATGCCATTACTAGTCCTGACACTGAAAAGTAGGCTATATTTACCCTATTTAACAGTAATTATCCAACAATATATCCAACAGTTTGCAATGACATATATCAGGCTTCATATTCTTAATTTGAACATATTTTAGTTACATGTTTTGCTGTAATGTTAATAATTATTAAATGTAATAATTAACAACAATTTAATTTATATGAATCCATTTGGACCAGTATAACTAATCAATCAATCAATAAATCTTTATTTATATAGCACTTTTCATACAAATACATGTAACACAAAGTACTTCACACTACAAAATCATTAAAAACAATACATTATAAAAAAAGTTATACCATGTAACACCCATCATCCCAACCCTCCAATCACAAACAAGCACCACGGAAAACAGAAAATCAAGCCTAAACATCCAGTTTCCCATTCCCACCATCTCCGAAACACAAAACATCCGGGGAGCCCAGACCCGCTCCCCAACCACTACAATCTCAGTCAGAGAATTGAAAACCAAAGACACTGAAGGAATGAGCCCACACACCAACATACCACAGACCCCCAAGGATGTGGCACCAGGGGCGCATCACTGAACACAGACACAACGTAGGTGACTAAATGGACCAGCTCCCCCTAGGCACTGCAGGCTAGGGCACACACCCACCCACGATCCAGCCCACCAGGCACCACCATTGGCGGAACCCCGGATTTGACACCACAAAAGCACTAAATAACCCAATCCACAACACACCTCCCAGAACCTCCAATGCTCTATCCTTGACCAGTAAACAGAAAGAATGGAGAAATGTTTAAAATCTTTTAAGGTCAGTCCCTCAAAGCCGTCATAAACACCTGGAGTCAGCCCTCCACCCCCCCAGATACCCGTCCATAGCCAGAAAACTTTAACCGACAAACATCACACGGACCAACCCTGTCCATGCAATGCCAATCAGTCCAACCCACCAACCACAAATGAGCATCCACTAAGAGGCTAAGAGGCTTGGGCTGAAGCAGGATGAAAGGGCATTCCAATGTCTAAATAAGAGGTTTCATTGGATGGGGTGTCTCTTTGGCAAATGGTTAAAGTTTTTATCAAACATAAAAGTTTTGAAAAAATGAACTGAATAAGAATATTATTATTTGGTTATATGACAATAAACTGAGCTGGCTATCGCATCATAAATCATTATTGCCTGCTTAAGCAGGTAATAAAGTAATACAGTTCTATTGTATTAAATTCCAATTCCTCCAGGGTCTCGCAAAGATTTTTGTGATTATTCAGTTTAAAGGCAGGATCTATCATTCTCAAGAACACTAGTTAACTTTTACTCAAATCAAAACAAAATGACCTCTCCATTGCCATAGTGCTCCCTCAGAAGCTTCGCCCCAGACATCGGAAACGCATTGCGAAGACTAGGGCATTGTTGTGAACGGTGTTTGCCACTTTGTTTGCGGCCACCTATTTATGGAGCCAGGGCTGTATAGAAGTACCAGATTATTTTTTTCAGCACGCACAAAAAACAGTAAGATGCAGAAGCAGGTTGCAAGGAGATATTTGATGAATTTGACTAAATGCTTACAATTACAGTCTGCAGACTATACCTTTACTTTGGCTACTCAAAACGTATAGTTGGTAAACCCTTTGTGAATGGGCAGCATCAGTGATTCGCAACATAAACTGTTTTAATAAGACAATAAATGATTAGTGTTTTCCAGTTGAAAGCTATAAATTCACTTGGCACTGTATGCACATGTGGACATGTTCACATCCACTAACAACACTATGAATTATACATTTATCCCAAGACAGAACATATTATAGGATCTGAGCGGCAATATGGGCAAATCTCCCTTTTAATTCATGCCAGTCCTGTTTAATGAATCACAGTGAGATTGCTCTCACTGTCACCATTAATCAGAGCTTCTCCACTGCTGATTGAAGAGGATTACATGATGAGGAATACCAATGAGTGTGGATGGGCTGAAAATGTACTAAAAAACAAAGAAACATATAGATGCGTTACATACTGTAGGTAAGTACTATGTGGTATCTAGTCACAAATCTTGCCCTGGCATCCCAACTGAAATGTAATCACAATTACTGATGATAAACAATTGAGTTGATAAAATAATCTGATGAAAATGTAGGTGGAATTCCATCTTTATGTCCATCATCAGACCACAATGTGGCGCAGCTAGGGCCTATGAGTAAGTGTAGGACAAAAAATGAATCCAAACATTGACATAAACACTAGCACTAGGCTTTCCAAGAGCTCTGCATTTTATCACACCTACAGTGTAAGACAGCAGCTCTGTGTTGCGCTAGCATATAATTCACTTTAATTACCATATTGATGGTGCTTGATGAATTGGCTTGAGGATTATGTATGGAGTATACAAACACGCTTTGCATTGGGCCGATAGCCCTATACAGTATAAATTCTTTATCCAAGGGTGCACACATAAACCATTCTGCAGTGACTGCCCACACACACACACACACACACCTCCCCTGTCGAGAGAGTACAGCATGGCCGTCACACAGAGCTTTCCATCACACTGTCACTCACATCTGCTTCTCTTTCTCATTATCACACCCTCACCTCCTCTGTTGCTCTCCTTTACCGCCCCTCCCTCCCTTACCTCTGCTTCTCCCTTTCTTCCAACCACAAGGAACATCCTTCCTCCCCTGCCAAGTGAAAAAAAAATTCCTGCAAAAATTGTAGACGGTAGGGAGATGTTTTTAGACTAGTTTGATATATACTCCTCCACAATGCTCACAGCATGCTCACCAACTGACAAGCATTGAAGGGAAGTAGTCAATACACCACATAGGACATTTTGTTTGTTTAAATCCAATTACTGTTAAACCCTCAACTTTGTAGCATCCATACAGCCATATTAAATTATCCCTCTGACATTTGGCAAAATAATTAAAAATAAACTGCCATTGATTTCAATTGTTTCCACAAAACATTCTTCCAAGGTGTTCTGCAAAGTTGATTACAATTACAGCAACATTTACAATTATGTATCTTAAATAACTGGGTTTAACAAAAGTTCAGTTCCACTTTAACAGTGACAGTCAGTGCACCATGAAAATAATTGCATCAAAGTTAGCTCTGTGCTACGTTACATCAGCAGTCCCTGGGCAGGAAACACAGTTAGACAAGTTACATGGACACTAACAATGGAAAGCACAATGGACAATAGTCCATGAACGTGAGACCTTTCACACATTGCACACATGGTGAGTCCTAGACTACAATACTTGAATATTAGCAATTTTGGAAAATGGGCATTATGTTATTCACCTTACAAGTGACATTTGGGTGACTACATTTTCAAGGGAGTTCCCATTCTCTTATGCAGCAGCCTCCATAGATTGTTATCCCCTTTTGCTGCATGCAGACAGGATAAATGACAAGCTGTGTCAGGCTGGTGATGCAAGAAGAATAATTAGGATTCACAAAACCCAGTTTGCCCTCAAACGCACATCACTTCCCTGGTGCTAAGGGGGCTACCGAGGCACAGATCATTTTACATATCAGCACCTAGCAACTGGCAGATGGAGAGAACTTACTGCTGGCTGCCAAAGCTGATAGGACACTGCAGGACTGCAAAATGAGCTGTGATGATTCCCCTGCTGAGGCCAACAAGAGAGAGATACCTCATTAGAATGCATAGCATCCTCAAATACCCTGACAAACTTTATAGCAATGTGCCTATTACTAAATGCTCACATCCGGGTGGAAAGACAACTACAGCATTGTTATTAGAAGAAACAAGGGGCAACTACTGTATAACTGGTTGGTCTCCTCCATCTGATAATCAGAAAACTCACTTATGCTTTAGTGATAAAGTTAGCACTTGGAATTGGTTTACGTTTTTTAGCACTATTAACATGTTACACTTGCCTGACAGGAAAAATCACCCAGGGATTATATACTGTATAAAACATTGCTGAGTGTTCCTTATGACCATCTACTGTCAGTGCTGAATACTGAAGATTAGAAGGAACATTGTTCGCAAAACACCTTTTTTCCAGAGAGAATAGCAAAGGTAAAATCTTTATTTGGGATGTATTAGACCCCCGTTGCCAGCTGTGAGATTCCAGCTGCTCACACATACTGTCTGCTGCTACTCCACAAAATCAAAGAGCTCTCACGGTCTCTGTCATTTTCTCCTTGTATCTCTGTTCATTTTGACCCTCCGTGTTAATCACCCACTACATCACCCACACACTCTCCAGTAGAATACTCTTCTCAATGTCTCCCCCCTCCCCCTCTCAACCATATCCTGGAGCCATGCATCACTGGTAATTACTTAACCAATGTCATCCTCTCATGTAAAAACTAAGCTGCAGGATGACAGACGTAGTGTGGGCGTGTAGAGCAATGTGTGTTCCAATACCTAAGGAAAGGAGGGGGGGGGGGGGGCAGACAATTGAGAAACAGAGGCGATAGGAAGAGGGCGACAGAGGGATGCAGACAAGAGGGGGAGAGGCACACTCGTGGGACAAACTGACAGGGCTGTGTGGAGGCGCTTAATTTCCCAAGACCATCTGTTACCAGTGCTTGGGTTGAAAGCTCCACTTATGTCAAACCTCCCACAACCGCCGTGGCAGAGACTAGACCTAACTGAGTTTTTCTGTCAGTTCACACTTATTCTATCCGTCCAGCCTTATGACATTTCACATTGACCCAATCCAGTTTTCTCTAGGTGTGCAAATCTCTAAACTGTACAAGTGAACATATATAAATGTATGTTGTGTTAAAGTTAAATGTAGCATACATGGCTACCAACAATTATAGTTACAATATTGTAAAACATTAGGCCGATACAATATTGGCTCTTATTCTAATTTAAGGGAACTCATTGTAGCCTATTATAGGGTTACGATGACAGTTGCTATCTCTACTGCTTTGGGGTCAAAATAATACTAATTGACTGTCATGGTTTAATGCTGGAAAACATTGAGGACAAGCCCACAGAGGATTCGCTGTACATATATTTACAAGGACAAGACCCTTAAATGTGTCAATGGAACTACCTTAAGCTACCATTTCTTCCTGTTCCTTTATACTTAGTGGGTCAGGCAACAAAGTCTCATATTGGGAGTTGTCTGGCCTACATTCAAGTTAGTGAAGGTATAAAAATGTGTCAAATCCCAGGGTTCAAGGCCAAAAATAACATGCTTGAGTGCAATTCCTTACATGCTATTTGTATTGAACTGGTCAAGACAGTAGCAGCTCAAGGTAAATGTTTGAGACATGTTTTTGGTTGTGGTGGTGGATTCATACCTTCATGACAAATGGCATTGTCAGATGCTTTTGGTTGCAATTATTAAATAACATGGTAAATATGTTTCAGCAGCCGACACGTTCTGTAGGCTACATGCCTTGCCTATCATGTGAAGCACATTGATATCTGCAAGAGGAAGAGGTATCGGGTGTGTTGCCCTTGGGATAAAGTTCTGTAGCATTTTAATCACTACATTTAAGATACCTCACCCCATGATTTCTATGCAAATTATCTAAAAGGTTCACACTGTATAGAGCAATCTTTGCCGTTTCAAGGGTGTTTATAAACAAATTATTTAATGTCCTGCCAACAAAAATTGCATTCTTTCAGTTGACAAAATTTGAAAGCTTGGGTTACTGGATAGCACCCTCTGTTGGCCATCTTTCACAACACAATTAGCAAAAAAAACCAAAAAAAACAACATGGACATTAACCCTTGTAATGTACTCAAAACTCTAATATTTGGCCACCTGGCAGCGCCATCTTATTGTGTATGATTTGTGTGTTTTTCAATTGTCATTGCTGAGTGCATTTATTTCTTAATTATTTCTTTATGTATTTGTGTTGTTTTATGTGCCTTTTAACCCTCCTTTTGTCCTCTGGTTTCAAACCCACACCTTGTTGTGCCAGCAGTGCACATCACATCATGTGAAAACTGTAGAATTAGGTTTAGCGCCTTCTATCTGCCACAAAGAGCTAGTCATTTGGGTCATTCTGACCCAGAGGACATCACAAGGGTTAGAAAAGGCCCCAGAGTTTAACAAGTACAATCTCTAGCCTAGTTACCTAAAACTGTCATGGCATAACCACTGGGTGTCACTGTTTTAGCTTTTAAAACTGACAATATATTGTACATTTACTCTCAGTACCTTTAGGAATGCATATTGGACAATTAAAGCAATGCATGGACAGTTGTGGCTAACATTTGTAAATGTAATTTACCAGTAATTATTGAGATAGTGTAATAACTAAACTGCAAGAACTGCTAAGCAGGCTTTTTAATTCATACGCTACAGTATTAATAATAATAATAATAATAATGAACTACTTAACAGTACTAAAATAGTTCGCATAATTGCAAATACCTACATGTCCTGACTAGACTAAAGTAGATATACATGAAAATACAATTCAAAGGAAACAAGTAGACAATGTCTTCCATACTTTTTTCCTCAACTTTTATTTGATGACAATATACAAGAACATCTTGAGCACGACGACCTTTCACGGTTTTCTGGGCTCACTGTAAGGAAACAAAACAACTTAGCACACAAGCTCCACAAAGTGACTTCAAGAAAATAAACAGTAAATTCACTCATGGAGGCAGAAGCAGGGGTGGGTTAAGTTAAACATACATTAGATCAACCAGTGAATTACACATGCTTCAAATAAAACCCTGTTAAATACGATGTAGGTAGGATTTGAGAGTTGCAAAGAGCTAGCTAAAAGAATAAAAGTGAAAACCTAAAACTTACACCCCCCCCCCAAACACTGTGGGTCTACCACTTTCAAGAAACTGACACGCAGATGTATACACACGCACAGAACATTTGAATTGCTGACAATTGACAGATGTCTGTGGCATTTAACAAATTTGAATTAACAGCTCTAAAATTCTACCTCCAGCTCCTTTAACTAGAGTATTCAAAAGCAACTTTCATAGTTTCACAGTTAATTCAATGTATTTGAAAGCAAGAATTCAGAGTAGGAGTGATGGTTACAACAGCAATAATAGGGGTAGAGAGAAGAGGGTATTAAGGAGGTTTGAAAACAAAAGGGCTAAAGGGAAACTTTAGGGTGAGACGTGCACAGCTCCAGGTCTGCCAAGAAGTGATGTGCAACACAATAGCACACCATGCTAGTTTTGTTTGTATACCTGAAACTGACAACCTCATTTCTGTAAAAGAAATCCATGGGAAGCAAATGATGGAAGAAAGCAATGTTAATTCCCTTAAATGAAACATGGCTGTAAGAGATGCCTGGATGAAACTTAATGGAAAGACTTGTCCCACAAGCCAGGGAAAGGGGTTGGCCATCTGTTGTATAGATAGTGCAAGCAGAAAAGTGATTTGGGCTAGGGCTGAATGATTAATTGCATTTGCGATATCGCGATATGATGAAACGAGATTTTTTAACAGCAAAGGCTGCGATTACACTCTGGTCACATGACACGCGACAGTTAGTCTGCAGAGGACTTAGTACGCTAACCTGTTGTACAATGGCCTCAGGCTCGACTGTCAACAACAGAAAAGTAAGCTCCTTCGATTAGCATCGAGCAACTCAGTAAACACGAGGTTCAGTCCATGTTGGGAGGGGCCGCTTGTATCTCCCCTCAATATTAAAATTTTTGTTTGGCGTTGTCTGACTGTCTTATGGCACCGCAACGCCGTGACAGAGACAGCGTTTAGCTGCAGCCGGTTGACCCGATAGCGGACCGTAAATACATTAGAAACTGAAATATAAAGATGATTTGACCACCGGCAGTTTCAACCTGGAGTGTACCGGCCGTTCGGCCAGTCCGTCCCTGATCCGAGCTATACAAAACATGCAGATTTTCGCGGCTACAACTGACATGTGGTTAAGCCGTACCTATCAGAGTCTTGCGGTGCATTTCATTAATGAAGACTTCGACATCAAAGCTCGCTGCCTTTAAACTACCCAGATGACCACACGGGAAATATTGCAGCCAGGCTTGAGAGTGGGGCTTGCTTGCTTAGTATATCTGATATTGTGTTGGTCATACTATACAATTTATGGCTTGTCTTTGGTGAATAATACATAATATATAGTTAAATAAATAATCGCGTATTAAATCGCAATATTGCTTAAAATAATCTCAATTATTTTCCAAAATCATTCAGCCCTAATTTGGGCCACCTCAGATTTTAAACAGAAATTCAATCTACTGGGTTAAAGTAAAAAGGTTCTACCATCATATTAAGTGCTCAGTTTAACAGATCACAAATTAGTGATATGAAGGGGAACAACCAACTAAGTATTAACTGGTACAGGAAATTAATTTGTTACTACTCTCAAAGTAAAAGCACTAGCTGCAGTTAAGGTTGGTAAGGATATAAGGTACGAATTAGCTAGGACCAGTTAAGACCATCTCTGTACATTAGTCTACGAAGTAATATACATTTACCTTCTAGAGTTCACCAAGAACAATTGACAAAGATGAATGGAAAGATGACAAGGGAATAAATAAGAGTCAAAAGCAAGAATAAAAGCTAGGCCAAGAATAAGTGAAATGTGAGAAGTGTATAAGCCTAATATTTTGCCTATGAATGAAAAGCAATAACTCAAGAGTAGTGGTACTTATCCCTGGTCCTGGAGAGCAACTGCCCTGCACGTTTTAGATAACTCCCTGCTCCCAAAACACCTGATAAAAATGAATGGGTTGTTTTCCTACTTTCTGCTGAGGTTGGTAACAACCCATTCATTTGAGTCAGGTGTGTTGGAGCAGGCAGACATCTAAAACATGCAGAGGTCCTCCAGGACTAGAGTGACTAACACTGGTCAAGAGAATATAAGGATACGACAATAAATCTGTTTCATGGACTGCAGTATACATTCCACATTACCTTTTTGCCAGCTGCTCCTACACTGGCCTTCTTGGTACCCCGTACTTTCTTCATTCTGTTCTTGCGTTCCTTGCGCTGTTTCCTTGAGGACTTCTTTTTCTCATAGAGACCGTGCTGAAGGAACATGACATTTAATGAGACAACGAAGTGCATGTGCTGCACTAATGAGTTTTGGGTTATGGAAACCTAGCAATATTGCTTAAGAAATGTGAAAGGTATTAGAATCACCAAGTTGTAAGGGCTGCATATCACCTGATATCTATAATGAAGAATACAATAAATAAAATGCTCCATATCATTCGGGACTTAAAACTGTAGAGATACTTGGGAGTTTTTCCCCATTTTGGTCTTCGTCTTTTTTTCAATACGTCGGAGTGTGAGAAATAAGACCATCTGTGACAATTTATCATATTTGCCATATTAACTAGTTCTTGCCTGACCCACTTAAAAATGGAGCTCACACCTGGGTGAATTAATGATTTAAGTAAAAAATAAAAAAAAGTCATGCACTTCACACATACACCGTTTCAAATTGAAAGTGACTGTTTACTCACCCTGGCCAATCTGTGCTTGGGCTCATTCTTCTTGGCATAATCTAAAGAATCATAGATCATGCCAAAACCTGTTGTCTTGCCACCACCAAACTGGGTTCTGAAGCCAAAGACGAACACCACGTCAGGAGTAGTCTTGTACATTTTGGCAAGTTTCTCCCTAATTTCAGTCTTGGGGACTGTGGCCTTGCCTGGATGCAGGACATCGACAACCTGCACAGTGGATTACCAGTTAACACTGTCACATTAACACCCCCTTAAGTATTGTACAATTTCAACAATTCAACGTTTTGAACTTACCATTTGCTTCCTCTGAAGCAGTCGGTTCGTCATAAACTTCCGGGTCCTGACTGTGACTGTGTCGTTCTGAAATGACAGTCACAAATAATTAAGTACTGTGCAAAATCTGATGTATGCTTAAATTACCGGAGTAAATAAAAATTCGCCCTCGCCATAAGACCCTTTAACTATCTTATGGAGCTGACAACTGTGTACAGTACCTGGCAGTGGCTAACACGTTTGTACACAAACCTCAAGGAAATAAAGGAAGACAAGTAACCACAACTAACAAGTTATAATCGTATGATCACAATGATTACCTCCTGCAGAAAACGAACTCCTGGATACAAATGATGGCAAACAGTACTATAGGCTATTGTTAGCACCCATGGACTAGCGTAATATATAAAACGTTCAAGAGAACTTACCATTGTGCAAGCTGAGTTTATAAAAGAGTGAATTTCTGCTATGCTACAACTCAATGTACGCAGGTCGATTCGTCAATTATTTAGTTAAGTTGCAAACACTTATAAAATGAGAAAAGCATGACCGTAGGACCCAGGGATACACCACAATATACAGATATGATGGGCCTAAAATAAGTAAAAGTAGGCTAAGGGAAGTCCCGCCCATAGAAATATGAAGATATATTAACGGTGACAACTTCAACAACTCATTGGGAGACATAAGACGTATGGGGATGAAAGGATGATATTGATAATAAAAGGATTTTGTTGACAATTCTACCACAAGACTCACCATCTTGGCGGTAGCCTCGCTCAGCGATGTAGAAAAGAAGGAAGGACCAGTTGGCGGCCAATGACATGCCTGCGTAGAATAGACCTGGTATCATGCCTGATGCAAATATAATATATTATTGACAAAATAGATCAGAAATTCTGAGGCAGCCTGCTAATTATTAGATTTGTAAATATAAATCTAATGTTTTGTTGTCCCATAGTAGCCTAAATAATACATTGTAATTTAAATTTGAGTAGTCGGCGAGTCGTCCAGTCTCTTCTAAAACCTTATTAGGTTTACTTTAAATTAAAAAGTTACAGTATTAAAAATTATTAAGTATAAAACGTATTTATAAATATTATTTTATATATCTCTATATAGCATTGCTGCAAAAATGCCTGAAATACGCACATGTTGTATGTAATTCCTCAGCCCACTGGATGTCACTCGTGTCACGTCATGAAACTACACAAACGGCCCAGACAGCAAGGTAGACCTATATGATCAAAATGAATTAATATAAATAATGTATTAATACAAGTATTAATATTAATATACTTTCGCTAGAAACATAATGTTCAGCAGAGCCTAAACGTTTCCAAATTAAACTGAGAAATGTTAAAAGCTATCCACTCTAGTAATATAACAATAAACACCTCACATAAAATCGTATGTTATTCTCTTCAACTAACAGTAGTTTATTTCTATCACAAGACGTTTTGAAACAAATATAAACACAAAATGTCAATATATTTATTGGAATTTTGGAAGTTAGTAAAAGTGTGTTCATTGTAAAATCACCTATGAGAAACGCAAAACAGTGGTTTCTTTGTTAAGGATTTTTATTGGTCTTACTGCAGATGTCCACTGGCATTGGCATTTCATTGAAATTAGTTAAAATCAGAAAGTTACAGTAAGTTAATTTCATATCTCTCCTCTGCAACATACAATGTTAAGCCCTCAATGTCCATCATAACTGTTTTGTTGAAATAAATCAGTAATGTCAAATGTCATGCCACAAAAATAGATTTCTAGACCAACATGTGCAATGAAAAATGTGTGCAAGCCAACCTTTTAACATATTAAAATAACAAATATGTCCAGAATAAAAACATGCTGCCCCACCCCTCCCCCCAAAATAAATCTTTTAGTAAAGATTCTTTATTCAGTCTATCCATGAATGCAGTAAACTGACATGGAGAATTCATTGAAAGCCTATAGTGATGTAGCTTTAATCATGGATGCCATCTGTAGTACTGTCAGCATGTAGAACCTACACTGGAACTACTATAGCTTAAGAAGGGCAATTCTGATTTAACTGAATGACCATGTGGGTGACTTATTAACAGATTCAAATATTTCAGAGACTGCCCACTTTGTGGAAAGCTAAAATGTCACAGCTACTCCAAGAAAAAATATGTATAACAAAATATACCATTAAAAAATCTCAGCAGCTAAAAACAACATTAACTGTTTAGCGCAGTTACAAACCCAAAACATCTGTAGGCTATATTTAATGACAAGGAACCTGTTTTAAGTTACTGCATTTTTAATTATAGAATGTAAGGCATGGGCAGATGAAGAAGAAAATAAGGTAATTTGATTAAGGACACTGAGGATGATGTGATTATTAAGGAATAGTATCTAGCCCAATGCAAACAACTTTACTGGTTCCCTGACAATTCTAACAAACTAAAACAACTGACTAGGCTTACACCAAAACAATTCAAGAAGAGCCTGTTTATAAGTGAAAAATGTATTTGTCTCATCTCAGAATAGTAAGGATTTGATAAACTGCAATCTCAAAATAGGCAGGATTTGATAAACTGCAATCCACATATTTACTTCATACTAGGAAAATGTATTAAAAATTCAAATGTTTAAAAGATAATCATAATTAAAAATAAATTGCTTAATATGTCACCTTAACATCTTGTTTATATCCTAAATTGTGTACTAAATATAAATCAGGTCTGAATTAAAAAAACAAACAAAAAAAAAATCATTATTATTACCATCAGGTTACCAATTCACCAATAAAAAGCATTTGCCAACCCAACAAACCAAGTAAGACAGGAAATGTTCTCATTTTGATCTTGGCAAGAAAGTAATGTGTACATCATTTTAATTTGTAGTTTACATCCCTGTATTTGTCTGATTTCATAATAGTCACAATTTAACACTGCATGTATTTTCCACAGAAAATAATGAAAGATTGGTGTGTTGGTAAGCAAAGTATAATGGAATGTCATGGAACATTTTCATTGAAATAAAAGCAAGACAGGATCCCTTTACATATCTTACTTTAAAACTAAACTGACCAAAAACAAATGAGAGATTGTGGAGTTTTCAAGTAGGATCAGTTGCTTAAATAACAATGCATTACAGAAGGGTTTCTATAACCAAAGATCATAATCACATTCAAAGCCTATGGATTGATTCTAAGGCCAGTATGAAAAAGTACAGTCTAGGCCCCATTAAATATAGCCTTTATGAGTGTTACAGTGTATGCTGGTAAGGAACCTGAATGACAGAATGGCAAC
Source organism: Aphredoderus sayanus (assembly GCA_027564795.1). NCBI lineage: Eukaryota > Metazoa > Chordata > Actinopteri > Percopsiformes > Aphredoderidae > Aphredoderus > Aphredoderus sayanus. Next base: position 2,639,674 of record JAODUG010000007.1, read on the forward strand.
CACAGTAAGCTTAGAGATGGGCACTGCCTTCTATGAATAGAAAACTAAGCCTGGATACATGAAATTCAGGCCCTCTTGTTGTCTGGTTGAGTTGTACGGTGACTGGTATCCCTGAAATCACAGAATTGGATTTCTGGGGTTGATCTCGTCATAGTTGATGATATACTACATCTTCATTTACACACATCACATCCAGCAGCAAGACAGAGAGCTAAATATGGCCATCATGAGGGCTTACAACATTGGTTTCTACAAGCCAAGCCACTCGCATATGCAAGGTTATTTACTTCTGATGTTGTTCCAGTCTGCTAGATGTCCATTTCAAACTGAGCATCATCACCTTAAACACAAACAGATAGACACAAAACATGTTCAGGCTTTCTTGGAATACAATCTTATTTAAAAGGTGGAGTTAAAGATTCTGGTGAAAAATGTTTGATATTTGAGATCGACCAAAACAGAAGCACCTCTCTATAGAAGCATCCTATGGCGTGACAAGAGCGGTGCTTCTGTTCCACATTGGACACAAATTGCCAAGCCTATGATAGTGTTGTGTGGTTTGAACCATTTTATTTGAGTTCCCATGTACAGAGCCAAGGCTCTGTATTCCAGTGTCCGGAATATGATGTAGAAACACTGGATTCTTTTTTCAGCACGCACACAGTACGGACCGCTAGCGGACCACGAGTATGAATTTGTGTATCAGTGTGTGTGTATAAGTGTATCATCTTACAATCACTGACTCCACCTTTATGAGGCCTAGCATATAAAATTATTTTCATTAGGATCCTTAATGGAAGTATTTTGACTATAAGTAGCAGTGAGAGTGCATAATTTCCATAATTACAGTGATTTCTACAGCTACATGATGGTAAACATACCAGCTCCTGGCTTGCCATCGTGCTTGTTGATGTGGTTGTTAGCTTCATTCTTTCTGTTCTCACTCAGAACATTGTGGCTGGTCACCCCAGGGATGACAGGCAGGTGGGCAGGGGGTGTCTGGGCAATAGGGGAATTACGCCTGTCAAGGAGGAATTTACGGTCATAGATGATCCGTGTTCCTGCATCAAGGCAAAACAACAACAAAAATTCATATGGCATTCATTTCCTGTCAAAATGAATGCCTACTACTCAAAAAACCCAAAAGTGTTTTGAAATTAAAATTGTCAAATGATATGAACTGTGATGAACAAATGATATGAACCCACCTGTTGCACTACCGTTTTATGCCAACAGATGGCGCCATCTGATTGTGTCTGCTGTGTGTATGTATTTGTTTGTTTTTCGAGCCTTCTAACCCTCCTTTTGTCCTCAGGTTTCAAACGCAGACCTTGTCTGTGTAAGCTGTTGAATTAGAATTGGTGCCTTCTATCTGCCACAAAGAGGTAGTGAGTTGGGTCAGGACAACAGGAGTGCTAATCAGAATCGGATGTATTTGCTAGTATGGGTATGGCGCACCACGGCGAAAAACGTTCACACTGTAATTTATATCTGGGTAGCAGACAGTATTATACTACAGTACAGCCTCGTAGACCATCATGATCTCGTGAGTGTCAGTTTGTCTTCGCATAGAGAATCAGTCTGGAGAGGCAGACGCTCCTTTCACCTCTGTCCGGTAAATTTAGTGTGTGACCAATCAGCATCGTGCTGGCAGCTACAGGCGTTGTTTAGGTGTGACAACTGCGAAAGCAACTACAGATGGCTAATCACCTATCAAAATTTTTTGATAGGTGTCTGCCCTTATTTAAACGGTTTCTATGGACTGCTCCCCAACTGGTTGTGTGTGTAACAACCACCTGGCGTGTTAAGTTAAGTAGTATTCACAGTGTATAAATATAGTATATTATGTATCGTCCTATAATGTACATTTCTCACTACAGCCTACCTGTTACATTTCTCAAACAGCAGCAGCACAATTGAAGTAGCACTGTAGCAGCAGTAAAAATCCATCTTTTTTTTTTAAAGCGGTATGGAGTAACATGAATGCCCACGGGTTTAATTCGTTTCGCACAATGGCATTTCCGGCTTCAAAAATTGACGATCAAAATGTGCAACAAACACAGACAACCCGCTGAAACATAATGAACGTGTGTCTGCTATAGTCTGCTGCTTCTTGTGTACAATATATGAATGAATAATGCATTGGACGAAATCGTTTCACAGATGTAAGATATCTTAGGCAGCCAAAATAACTGTAAAATACATTATTCTAAAGCATGAATTAAATTGTCAACAATGTATTTCATCGAATCACTGCGCTGCAAACAAGCCAATCAGAGGGTAGCAAAAAGTGTCAGGGGCGGGGCTAACAATTGTTTTTGTTTTGAAAGGCTATCTAGCAGGCCAGGCCCCATTGTCAACTGTAGCATTGTCTAATTAACATAATCCTATATTCAAATGTTGGCAAAAGAGACAAGGTAGTACACTACCTCCAGGAGTGGTTGAGAAAAAAGTGCCTCCTGGGGTAGTACAATAATCATGAGGTAGCTGCGTTGTGTCGTTGATCAACACCGTCCTGGTCGGGATGGCCCTGCTTTCGCTAAACTGACGACTGGTCGACATTTCTGCGACGATTCGTTGACAAATAAAGCAGCTGCACAATCTAGATATTTATTTTCCCGACGGACGGTGGAACCCAGGGCCTTTCCCACTCTCGCGTGTCCTCCCAAAGCTTTCTGTCTTTCCTCGTCTCGTCCTTCCAGCCGTCAGCACCGTCCCCTCCCTCAGCAAGGCAGGAAGCACAGGCTGCTACGGGAGGATGTGAAGTCATTGAGGCATTCAAAATTGTTAAAACGAACCTGCCGTACAAACCACCGACTGTAAAAAAAAAAAGAATAAAAAAGCGACATTTGCAATAACATAATATTGCGTGACACCTTATTTTGTATGTTCATCATGAAAAAGTATAGCCTAATGAAAAATCAGTGCATGTTGAATTTGGACAATCCAAAAGCCATTGCTCAAAAAGGAATTTGGCATACAAACTTTGGCCTACTTTTCCAAATTAAAAGACTTACTATGAAATGTAACTATTTTCAAGTGACCTATTTGTATACAAGCTCCACTCTACCGGCAAACCACTAGAGCCAAAACAAACGAATTCAGAACGATTGCGAATGCGCATGTCACAAATAGGTTGGTCCTTGCACACATTGCTCTTCGAGTTTGCCTTGTAACGTACAGTCATATTCCGTCAGTCATCAGTCAGAGATACAACAATAAACATGAGCTTTACAATCGAGGAGAGGGGTAATCCCAATACTTTGAGCTATCGCCTGTTTTTCAGTAAGTCTCACTTTATTACATAAACGTATTGATCCTTGTGTTTGAAGAATGCGAAATTCACGCTGACCACTATAATCTCCCACGTGTCATTTCTATTCATTGCAGCAATGTAACTTGCTCCAACACACGTAGTCCCTTCTATGAATTAGAATGTACAATGTTAGGTTGATAGAAAGTTACAGCACACTATAGACTATTGTTTTTCTGATGTGTCAGACAACGCCCTTTATCGTACAATGACGATATTTACTTGTGTGGCCCAATATATATATATTTCCATGGTGTGACGTAGTGTTGTCAGTTTCACTTTGGCATATCAATAAGGTAGAATAACTCAGGAATTACTGCATTGAGGACCGTGAGGTTCCAAATGCATTTTTAATAGTAATCAGCAGTTTTATGGCTATGAATCAAATGTGGAGGTACACATCTTAATCGTTAACCACACGAATTGCTATATTTCACAACGTTGTAGCCTCTAATCATTCTGTTTAACAGAAAATGCTGATGGAAAGTATGTTTCACCATTCCATGACATACCAATGTATGCTGATGAGGGTCAGGTAAAATATACTTCTTTTGTAATGTGTTAAGCTAGGCAGGTCATAGTCTGTTTGAAAAGGCAATGGCCTTGACTCATTTCCTTGTCAGTACAATGTCAAACTTGTGATTACACAACATATGTATTATCTAAACATTGACCAACCATTATATTTCAATAAATACAACTAATAAAACATATCTCCGCCATGGTTCAAGTTAAACTAAATTATAACAATGATGGGATGTTAAATCTGTTTATTTAAACTGGGGTAAAGTTCATTCAGACAGATTACTCTTTCTTGCAGAACATCTTTCACATGGTAGTTGAAGTTCCCAGATGGACAAATGCAAAAATGGAGGTATAAATATAATATTTCAATAAAAAGTCTTCATCTATTTGGATAATATATATTACACTTTGCTTTATTTACAACATGACACATTAAAATATTACTTTACAGTTGATCAAAAAAGTGATTTATTAATGTCTTATTTTCAGATTGCTACAAAAGACCCTCTGAACCCAATAAAGCAAGATGTGAAGAAGGGCAAGTTGCGTTATGTTGCAAATGTTTTCCCACATAAAGGCTACATATGGAACTATGGAGCCATTCCCCAGGTTAGTTTCTGTTTTTGGTAGACTGTCTTTTGTTGTAGGCTATTCTGCTGCTGCCACCATGCAGAGGTGGAGGTTGGCATCTTATCTGTGCTGATGTAACATGCATGACCAAAAACCTGACAGCCTGCAACAAGCCAATCCCAGTACAGTGAAACATGTGGACTAACTGGCTTCATAACAAAGGAACAAGCTTGATGAAACCGGTTGTGTGATTCACCATGGAAATTTGGTCCAATGACAAAGAGGATTACTTGTTACATTAAGCCCATATTTGCATAAGATCATTTACATTGCATATTGTCATATTGATTTTTTTCAATTTAAATATGAAACTGCACATAGCAGATGTGTATCCCCACTGCCAAAAAGCCCTCCTTGATCATGCCAGGTAAATGTACATCTTCTGTATCTGATAAGAGCATTAAATCATGTCATAAGTGTTTGATGTATTCATAATTAAGAAAGTACATTTCTTTTATGTATGTCCACAATAATACATTCTACAATACATTCAAGATTAGATTACATTCAGTGGAGTTGCACATTAAAACAACATACCAATGCTCCCAAGGTGCTTCAATCTATTGTTAGCATCATCTCATGCTTCAGACTTAGTGGATCACTTCCTGAAAGCTTTACAGCAGGCTATATTTTGCTCATCATTATTGCTGTAATACCCGTTTATGTCTATGTAGACTTGGGAAGATCCAAGCCACAAAGATGGAGACACAGGCTGCTGTGGTGACAACGACCCAATTGATGTTTGCGAAATTGGTAGTAAGGTACACTTGCTTTATTTAAAATTACATTTGTCTGACTTTCCAGAAACCTCTTACAAATATTTTAGAGTGGCATTTTATTGTGTCCAGTCCAGGGCACACCTGTGCAAAAATCATGCTGTTTTATCAGCGTCTTGATATGCCACATCTGTATGTGGATGGATTATCTTGGCAAAGGTGAAGAGCTCACTAACAGATTTTAATGTTTGTATTTGGATTGTACAAAATCTGAGATAACTTTATATTTTAGTGTGTGTGTAGGGGGTATCTTTGACTCTAACTTGTGCATGTCTTTTTGTTGTGTATACAATTTCTTTATCTGTAACTGCAGTGTTAATAAAAGCATTGGCACTAAGAGGTTTATTTGAAAACAGGCATACAAAGAATTTAAATTGTTTCTAGGTGTGTTACCGTGGGGAAGTAATCAAAGTGAAGATTCTAGGGGTTTTGGCCATGATTGATGAGGGCGAGACTGACTGGAAAGTCATTGCAATCAACGTAGAGGACCCAGAAGCCAATGACTTTAATGGTACATTTTAGCTTAACTCCTAATTTATTTGCCCAAAGTGATTTATTTTATGAGTTGTGCCCATGGCGTAACTGTGTTACATGACTAGTACACAAACATTCTTTACCTTTCCATGTTTAGATATTAGTGATGTTCAAAAGCTGAAGCCTGGCTACTTGGAGGCTACAGTTGACTGGTTCAGGCGGTACAAAGTTCCAGATGGAAAGCCAGAGAACCTGTTTGCCTTCAATGGAGAGTTCAAAGACAAGGTCTTCCCTCTTATCTGGCTTACTCTGATACATTTGTTTATTCATTACCAAGTTTGTTTATTTGCTACTTTTTGTAAAAGTATGTTATTGCGACATTTATATATTTATTTTTAAAGTGGTTGGACTGGATTGAAAGTGCATTGTTATATAGACCCTTCAATAAACATGTTTCCTGGTTTTCAGGACTTCGCAATTGAGACGATCAAGAATACTCACAGCTTCTGGAAAGCCCTCATGTCCCAGCAGGACAATGCTGGTGGACTGAACTGGTGAGCATTTAGGACTGAACACATCTTGCTTTCACAGAATACAGTATTTCAATCTAATTTGAGTTTGTGTGAACCAAGAACAATAACCAGTTGGCCTCTTTATCATTAATAACCATGTTGATTTTATTATGCTATACAGCAAGAACACTTGTGTGTCATCTGGTGATAGTCCTCATTGTTGCTCACTGGATGAGGCTAAGGCTGTTGTAAATGAGGTTGGTGTGATTGCATTACTAAAATAAAACATTAAGTATACATTATGTCAGTTATTTTACTGTGAATTCACTTATTGTATATCTTTTCTAATATAGACATGCCCCTGTGGAACATCAGAAGCTATCCCATCATCAGGTACCAATTTATTTATGATGTTCATGCAGAAGAGCACTGATATATA
>JAODUG010000007.1:2650171-2665212 GCA_027564795.1 Aphredoderus sayanus
ACAACAAGGTGTGTGTTTGAAACCCGAGGACAACAGGAGGGTTAAAAGGCACAAAAATCAACATGAATACATAAAAATAATTAATAAATACACAAATCATACACAATCAGATGGCCCGCCGTGTGGCTAAATACTATATTACGAGTACATTACGAGGGTTAACAGAACCATAGACAACTATAGACAAATAATTTGCATGTCAATACATTGCTTTAGCGTTATTGAATTGCTGTATACAGAATAATCCTTTACCTAATAAGAGACATACAAAATGGCATGACCATTTTGCATGTGATCAGCTACAGTATAAACATGAATGATTGATATTCATTTATATTCTATTACATATTCTAGTGAGCCATTGCTTGAGAGTTATACCCTGTTCAGGAAGTTGTAAACTCGTTTAGGATGACTAATAAACATTTGGGGTCACAGTCACTGATAAGGGATGCCATCTGTGCCAGGGAGCAAATCACACCATACCCATGGAGTACAGTGACTGGTCTTTTGTCAACAGGCCGGCTCCTTTGGAAACTGTCCCAAATAATCATCACCACTTTCAGGAACAGTAGATGAACATGCACAAACAACAGATCAGAGGGGTTTTGTCAACAATGATTCAAGAGAAACTTGTTAATTCTTGTTGACATTTAAATATAATTGACTTTTTCTCAATTTGTTGTAATAGGACTTGTGATACTTCTCTCTCACTGATTATATTTAAAAAGTTATGGTTGGCACAGAACTGACGATCTCATTAGAAACAAATGTGTTCTTATAAAACTATGGCAGAGCTGTTCTGTTATAAATTATTAAATACAATGTGTCTCACATGAGGCACACAATAATTGGCATTAAACAGGTGGCTTCGGCTGACACCAGAGTACAGTACAGGGTGATACTGAACCCTATCTCTCTTTTCAGGCACTACAAGCTGTCTGTTCTGCTCCTTTGCTTCCTGCTGCCCATGTTTGTGCCCTGGTACCTGTGGGGGGAATCCCTTACTGTGGCGTACTTTGTCCCTGGCCTCATGAGATACGCCCTGGTGCTCAACTCCACGTGGCTGGTCAATAGCGCTGCACACATGTGGGGTAACAGACCTTATGACCAGACCATCAACCCCAGGGAGAACCGATTTGTCGCATTCAGTGCCGTGGGTAAGAAATTAATCCATTGTCTTTTTAATTGTGTTGTCTGTAAACAAAGTTGGTCCCCTACCTGCATTTAGTAAATTCTGCTTTTTTTATTTTTTATTTAGTATTATTTTTTTAAATAAGTTACATTTGCACTTCTTACTGAGCGCACTACTCCTATGGAAAGTAGTGTGATTTAAGTTACATTACTTTCTGTAACCGTTAGTAACTAACATATAATAGTAAAGAATGTGTTTTGTCTGTCTGTTAATGCAATGGTGTGCTTGTTGTATGTGACATTGACAGTGCATTGGCAATATGTGATGGTATATCATCATTTTAATACATCCTTCCTCCTTTTTCAGGGGAAGGCTTCCACAACTACCACCATACATTTCCCTTTGACTATGCCGCCAGTGAGTTTGGTTGCAAGTTTAACCTAACAACTGCTTTTATAGATGTAATGTGCTTCCTAGGTCTGGCTAATGACCGTAAGATGGTGTCAAAAGAGCTGATCATGGCTCGAAGAAAGCGAACAGGTGATATGAGCCACAAAAGTGGCTAAGTTCCACGGCTCAGATTTCTCTACAATACTTGTCCAATCAAGTAAAAATATAGCAACAGTAATGGCAGCATTTTGATGCGGCTATTGTAGTGAAGTGGTGATCGCCATGTTCATATCTTTGCTTCTGTTAATGAGTTAAACATATTCCTATGTTCCTGAGACTAATATTTAAATGGTCCTAGATCTTTTCATAAAGTGTGTGGAATTTTTATTTTATTTTTATTTTTTTATTTTTATGTCATGAAATGTCATGACTTTATTATTGGCTAGGTCCAGTTTCTTGGCTTGGCTTGTAAGCACATCTTTCTCACCTGCCATGATACTAAGCAGAAGCAAAATAGGATTTAAATGGCGCAATATGATAATATGCCAACCAAATCGTTTGTGAACTGGGTGTCAAAGCAGTAAATTAGAGTATATTAACCTCTTATTTATTCATTCATGTGCTATTTATTAATTCTCTGTGGCACTTTGAAATTGTGTAGTCGAAACAATATTGGTGAGATTTATTTGCATTATGACAAGAATGGGCAAGACTTAATGATAGGTTAGTTCATTGAGAACTTTTTGCTCCAACTTGTCTGTGTAGATCAGTAGCACTTTGTTGTCCATAAGGGGTGGAGTTGAAATATAAAAACTATTCATTTCAAGTAGATCATTCTACTTTTGTTCAGCCAGTAGTCTAACTGCTGTTTTTAATGTTAACCTCCAGACAGTCAATGCACTTTTGAACTGTCCACATTTACTATACAAGACAACTATAGGTGAGTGCAGTTTAGCTGCATATACATACTTTTTTGATAATTAGAAACCAGTTGTCGTCTATTGAAGGTGCTCTTAATGAAGGTTTTCTTTAGAAGATCAAGTTTTTTGGATCTTACAATTTGTGTACAACACAATTTATACCTCGGGTTGCGTAGCGACTAAGTGTGACCTGGGTTTTACATTATAACATCTTTACCTAGTCACTTCACTGAAACATATAAACGGATGTTGTCTTGAACATCTCAAAAGAGAGAATTGACTTGTTTATTTTGTATTCTTAATGCAGTTGAAATTTATCTCCATAAATTAGGCCAATGATATTTGCATAGTGGGTGCATTTACCTTGTCTCATATTATCATCACTTTAGTCAGGTTTTTTGCCCAAATGCCTTATAAGGGTAATGTACATTTCAAGTTGCACATCTTGGCATGTCTTTCTAATGAAACGAGAGCAAATAATAGAATGACTTGATTCAATGTCTAATTGCCATTGTGTGGTAACTTTCTATACTGTATGTAAGGTCACAATACACAGAAGTCCCTCTGAATATATACTGTATAATGTGGCCACACGAAGAAACTGAATTCTGATGAGTGACTATGAATCGACTTTTAGGGAAAAGCATTTTTGTTCTGAAATAAGGTCCAAGCTTATTTCATTAATGACATTGTACTATTCTTTTTCAGTGCGATTATTTTTACAGTGTAAAAACTTCTTGAATGCCTTAAAAAAGAATTGGCACCGTTCAAAGAATGTTTAACTCACTGTATGTACCTTAAATAAACCAAGTTTTCTACTTGTTGAAAAGTTTAATCTGTTATTTTGTTAGTGCTGAATTGAAAAATAAAATATGTATATGCCAAATAATATAGCCTACTGGTGCTAAGTGATCAATAGTTTACATGATTTTAGTTTTTTTTTATACACAAAGATAAACTAAACATCTGTAATCAATTAAGATAATCTAGTCTATTTTTTTATTTATTTTATTTAATAAAATCTCTAAGCATCTGTAGCAAAGTCATACAGAACATGCAAATATAGAACTATTGACAGTTCACTGACACATCAATGTTGACATTGACAGGAGTCCACAAAAATGTATACTCCTGGAAGTTTCTTTGAGAATCATCCACGTCTGTTTATTTATATAGGCCTAATTTGAGCGAGTGTGTCAACAGGAAGGATGGGGGAGGCCTCCAGGTATAGCCTCTGCAATATTTTGCCTTCCTGTTTCGTTTATCTCGTTTATCTTAGTTGTTAGACAGGTTCAGTCATTGTGCTAGAAAGTCACCATTCATTATGTTAAAGGGTGCCCTGTTAGGGTAAACATTTGTTGTATGTTTAGTATAGCTTATGTTACAGCTGTACCAACAGTCTTCCTGTTTTCCCTCACAACCGTTAGAAACTGTACTCTTGCACCACCTACTGGAGGATGTATTTATTTTATGCAATTGCAACAAGTGTACAACTTGTCTTAATGTTCGTAGAAGTATCCTTCCCCAAAATGATTGCGCTACACAAACTGGTTCTGTCTAGTCCAGACAGTGATTCCAGTCTTGACTTCATGGATTCTCCTGATAATCAGATTTGTGTTTCCCCAAATGTGACATCAGCCCTAGCTCCACTGGCTGCTGGCTGTCAGACCATTCACTACAAGGCTAGTGCCAGTTTGAGCACTGTCCAGCGAACACTTTTGACTCCCACGGGCTCAACATAAAGGACTTGATGCGATGACGTGTGAAGTAATAAAAAAACGTCAGTGAAATAGCCTATAGCCTATAGGCCTAGAAGTGGACAATGGCTATAGCCTTCTTACTTTTAGAATTTGTTTATGTAGCCTATTTCTGTTTACTCAACACTCTATGTGGGCGTTATTTCATGAGGACTACAATTGTGGACATTATCAACAGTAAGAATAAACAGAGACACTATAATGACTTTGATAGTTATTTATGGGCGTATCTATGCCTAAACCGAACCATCAGGATTAGGCCTATACAAGGTGCAACGGCAACCTAAATAAGAAATAAACTCGAATAGGCTAAGAGTCGTTGTACGTTATGCTATTGACTAAATGTGGTGTGGTTGCTACCTGGTCGAATCTGTAGACCAATTCATTCCTCATGATTTCAAATCGTTTCAGATAGGTTGCTTAATATCACTGTTTTAATTTCAGAGTAATTTTGCCCAAAAATTGTCAGATGATCATATTATCGTTTTAGAGTAGATCAGAGTAGTCTTTAAATCCGAAAACATCCATCACAAGAGCCTTCTAATCACTCTCTAATCCCAATTTGCACACAAGAAGAATCGCGAATGCCAAAGGAAAGGGACCTAAGGGTTAGAGTTATTTGGGAATAACCCATTAGTAAACCCTATATAGGGACCGTCAGGATTTGTGATGCAAATAGGTCTACCGTGTATGATCTATGGAATCCTTTAATATTGTCGGATCTGACCTTTTTATTCCCCTTTGGTATCTGTATTCAAATGATTGTAGAATAAGCTTTAACAATTTCAAACAATATCCAATTAGTCTATTTTGGCTATAGTCTATACATTTCCGTTTGTACCTTAACAAAAATAACCTCAAACTATATCATCTATTTTATCCAGAGACGAGGTTTCATCCTTAAAGATGAAAAACAGGTCTTAACCTATCTGCCACTTAAACCGTGTTTAGAGGTTAGGCCTACAATGCACGATTAGCCTTGCACAAAGGGGTGCACTAGATAATACAAATGAAATAAATAGTTTTTGTTCCATATCTCATGCTGATGTTAAAACAATATTTGCGGGCTGCGTGTAAACTATAGCTTTGCCGTTGTTTTAGTTTCCAAAACTTTAGGATAAAATATCCAACCAGTTTGATTTTGTAGCCGTTTAGGCCTACGTTATTTCACCAGTTAAAATGTAATAATGCCTAATTCCTTTCCAAGGCCATGTGTTTCACAGATAAACATTGATTTAATCACACTCTTGTTTTATTTCCTCAAGAACACGCACTACAGAGAGCAAATGCGGTGCCCTATCATTAAAACAACAATTCGTTATCAAACAGGGACCAATCCACCACTAATCCTTCAGAATATGTTAACGCGTCTTTTACCCCGGTGTAAAGATCGCCTAAATAAACTTTTAGAATACACGATATGAGACTCAAGGGATCGGTGTTACACTAGTATTTAACATATGATCTTTGGCCCTTCGTTGGACGCAAAGAACGTAGGCTGCCATTGGCCGACCCGAGGCCCAGGGTGCCCTTTTGATCATTTCAATCTCTCCTTGGTGCAATAGTTCTGATTGGCTAAGAGAGGAAGAAGGGGAAAATCTTTAATTAAGCAGATAATCTCTTGTTGGGACGAGAGTGGCTCCATTTCAGAGCCCCCCTCGACTCTTACTTGAGGCCCTTGGTAGAACGTGTGAAGTTTTATATGTGGGGATCCCAGTAGCATCTCGACCGCCAGACAGTCTATCGGCTTTGTAAAGCTTTATTGTTGCTGTCATTCTGCTCACCTGTCAGGATGTTCACGCATTTGGGAGTTTTCTATTACATTTTTATTATTTTGTCTCACATGAGGTGTTACTGTTGCTGGTAAGTGATGTAAATTAATTTATTAACTTTTTATTGTTTTAATGATTATTATTGTATCAATGAATTTCGTCCCATCCATGTCTAAGGCATCATGGACATTACTGTGAATCAGAACTAAGCGAATTAGGCATATTTGGCATTTATTGGCATATGGCTGAATTACATGAATTGCTTAGAATTTTATCCAGTAGGCCTATATGCACTGTTTTAACACGATGCACGTTTTAAATGAATGAAAAACTATATTTATTTCGTAAATGGCAATATGAAATATAATACGGTATAGGCTACAACAGTCTTTCTAAGCATATATAATTACCATATTTAACTTTTTAATTATATTAAACTTTGCATTGACAATAGGAAAAATTCCACCTAAATCGGCAAATTGTATATTTTTTATGTGTTTATTCTCCTTTTACCTTTCTTTTATAAAACATTCAATGTTTTGCATATTGAGCTCCCCATACATATGAACATATTTAAGCCTATATGAAACACACACAAAACATGATATGGGCCAGTCTATGTCGTACATATGGTATTATGATGCATATAGGAAAAAAAAAAACATGTACATGTAAAAAATAATTTGCCACAAAAATGTTTTGTTCATACAATATTTGTAACTTGACCAATGCTCTCTCCACCTTATACATCCAATACTAGACCTTTTCTATAATAATATAGTATCTTCTATCTCTAACCTTTAATAATAATAATAATAATAATAATAATAATAATAATAATAATAATAATAATTTAAAAATAGAAGCTTTACAGTTGATATATTGGTAATGTTAGCCCTGATGACATGCTGTTGTCATTATTCTAACATAATATTGTTTTCTTATTACTGGTGTATTATTCAGCTATTGACAAATAAGTGTAAGTCACTTTGGTTAAAAGAGTCTGCTAAACGATATGTAAAATGTAAATGCAAATCTAGTTTTATTTCATAAATATAAGTAGGGTGTAATGAAATTATTCATGTTATATCAGAAAATCATTAATATTTATTCTGTAAATATTAATGATTTTCTGATGTAACATGAATAATTTCATTACGTGTGTTCATATGACTTTTGTTTATGACTTTTATAATGTTTTGTGTTTGTAATTGCATGGTGGCCAAATAAGCTTTTACTCATTGAAAATAAATTATGTTAAATAATCTTATTTCAGATCCTCAAATTATGGCTCTGATATTTTCTGCATGTATATTTTTATGTCAGAATTTGGAAATGTGCAAAGCGTGGGTTTGGATGTCCTTTAATGACATGATTTAACATGGTTATATGTGCACTAATGAGAGATGTAGCTTGTGAAGGACACATAGTTTCCTTGAGTTAATAAGCTGTCTCCTTTTCCAGGTCAGTGAATAATTTCTTGATGACTGGACCCAAGGTAAGCCCAAATTCTTTTGATCTTTTATCCCTTTTCCAAAAGAGACAGGGAGCACCCTTTTTCCTAAAGATGTTTCCTAACACAGCTCAAAAAGAAGTGGTCTTAGCTGACCGCAGATCTCTGCCTATTACTCCTGTGAGCTTTAAACATCGTCTTCCATGTCTGTGGCATCTGAGTGTAACAATTGCATTAATGATACCTCAACGATATTCCCGGATCTTCATGATTTCTTTTAGTTTGAACTTCTCATACACTTGACCTCATTCAGAATCTCTCCATGTCCTGGGACTGACTGTGTAAAGAGACGTGAGGTGAAGGCAAGCACGGCTAAAGTGGGTGGTCATCATTAGTGAGCCATGCCGCCATGGAAGAGGGGTGCTCCATCTCTCCAAAGGCCACTTGAGACATATTAGCATGTATCATTCACACAGTCAGAAAAAGTAGCCAAAGCAGCAGGCGAAAGCCAAATGGAAAGAGCTCCTAAAAAGTGGTTTAGGAGGACTCTGGACTTCATTGTATTCACTAAGGCAAAAGAGGTATGAAAAGGTATATTTAAGCTGCCATTGGCCAGCTATGATTACCACGTAACAGTTCAGAACATGTCAGTGTAAGTATTTATCATTTGTTGAAAATATTTTTAATTTCAGACTGGCCTGAAACATTTTTTCAGGCTGGTAATCTCGGCTAAGAAAAACTACAAAAAAGCAATAATTCAGGACTTTCTGTGGTTGCAAATGCATATTTAAACATTTGGGAATAGGTTAAACCATCTACTGCTTTGCCTGGATTTAGACTGCGAGGTAACTTTTGAAGCGGCTCATTCAATGAAACCCATTCATGGTGCTATCATCACACGCTTTTACATACAGTATCTGTCTTGACTTCCTTTCCTGTGGATACTTTACATACCTGTCTTCATTTCCTGTTGCTATTTTACATGTGTTTTTCATGGCTGTGCCTTCACTATTGCAGGCCTACCTCATCTACTCTAGCAGTGTGGCGGCAGGTGCCCAAAGTGGCATAGAAGAGTGCAAATACCAGTTTGCATGGGATCGCTGGAACTGCCCAGAGAGAGCCCTGCAGCTGTCCACACACAGCAGCCTGCGCAGTGGTAAGTGTGCCCCCAGCCCGGTTCCTATGCTCACCACCCATCCACGCTACATGACCTCCTAATGTCAGCAATGTTAAGACACACTCTAACTCTGAATTGTATTTATTCAAATACATGATTATGGAATTGGATTAAATAAATGTCAATAGGATGTATGATGTATATCATACGTCCATATGTCAATTTACTTAAGTCTTAGAGAAATAACTGTTCCTGTTTTGTTTGGTTTGGGGGGTGGGGCTGGGGTGTTGGGGGTAGGGGCGTGTTGAAATTAAGAGTTAGTTTAGTCAGATTCGTCACTCTGGCCCTGGATACCCCAGCCAAAACAAACACACTAATGTGATTCACGACATCCCACTTTGTGGTTTAATCCGATGCTGTTTACAGTGCAAGAACTAAAGAAGCATATATGATATAAGTAGTGTACAGATTATCAAGTAGAAGACTGTTTGCTAATGTGTAAAGTATCTCTACAAGATACAAGTAATGCTTCAGTGTATTTTAGTAATAATAGGAATTTTAATGAAAAATAATTTGTATATGAACAGTACTACTACTAACATGTAATGTTATGTGATATATTGTTAATAACAGCATCATTTGTAATATATATGTATTTTATTTTGGTTATAAAGTGAATATAACTGAGCCTTTTCTATCTCCAGCAAATCGAGAGACAGCATTTGTCCATGCCATCAGTTCAGCTGGTGTAATGTACACGCTTACCAGAAACTGTAGTCTTGGAGATTTCGACAACTGTGGCTGTGATGACACCAGAAATGGGCAACAGGGTAAGCGTGTTATTCAGAAGGCTGTGACATTTTGTTTTCTATTGTGAACATGTGAATGTTATTCATGGCAGTATGTAGTACTACAGATGATACAGTATCACATCGTTTTCATTTTGAAGTGCGTTCAGGGCAGTTAACCAAATTGTAATTCCTATCTCTACCAGGTGGCCACGGGTGGCTTTGGGGGGGCTGCAGTGACAATGTTGGCTTTGGTGAGGCCATCTCCAAACAGTTTGTTGATGCTTTAGAGACAGGGCAGGATGCTCGAGCCGCCATGAATCTTCATAACAACGAAGCTGGACGCAAGGTATTGAGTCTAATGTATAGGGCTATATTAGCAGTCAGCAATTGGAAGATAACTGTTTTGTCTTTTGATTTCAGTTGATTTAAGTATATTTTTTGTTACTTTCAAATATCAGATTTACAGTACACTTCATAACTATGAGGGCCATAAGAGAAAACGTCTTGTTCAACATATCAGCCTGGATAAGACTGTGGAAATCTCTCTTTGCGCTCCAGCTGAGTGCACAGTGTAAAGTACCTTTTGAATCATTTTTTCCTTGCTCAGAATTACACTGAGTGTGCCACCCAAGTATCCCTTTCACATTTCTATAAGTGAGGTGCCACTCGTCCTAAATAATAACAGTGTGTTCGGTGTACCAGAAGGGCCTATTTACCAGTGCTGAATGCCCTTTATGACAATACCCAAACTCAGGGATCTCTGGATCAGTGGTGCAAGCTTAATTAGTGCTCCCGTGGAGCCAGACATTGCACGGCGTTCTGTATTATGCTGCTTTTTTTTAAATAAGTGTTTAGTTTTATTCTTGCAATAAGGATCCCACATTTATGTTGGGCTTTGTTGGAGTCTGGGGGGGTCTGAGGGGACCACAGGCACACAGTTGAAGTGTTCTTTGTTTACGTTGTCTGTGCTGCCTCCTGTTGAGTTCTGGGATACCCATGGCACCTGGAGCATCATTGTAACAGAAAAAAAATGGGTGGAGAATGAGAGAAAAACTCCTTTTTAATTTGTCCTCTCAACGGGACTCTCCATTTGGGTCTTCTCTCAGTAGAAGACATGTTGATAATGAACATGCTAAATAAATACTCCTATTTCGTTAAGGGGACAATTGGGCTCGATGTGAAACTTTGATTCAACCTCACCTCAAGAGAAAGTTCACCCCCTCGCCGAAAATAAATGTTCCTTTTCAACCGACAGCTGTTTTGTGTCGGGTAAAGTCAGGAAACACTGCAGGATGCAACAATAGCTGACAAAAAAAGAAATGCAGGAATGAAGCTCAAACGTGATGTTCTCCTTTCAAGCATTTCACCCACTGCTATAGAATCAGTTAATTTGATAAATACACACAAATCCACACACCCATGTCCTCATTTCACGCTTGTTATACTCATATGAAACTGAATGTGTCATGGGTGCCAAATAGAATGTAGCACAGGTATACAAATATATTCAGCATACACATGTACTTGCTTTCCCGCCTTTCTACCATCTTTAGGCTGTGAAGGGGACTATGCAACGGACCTGTAAGTGCCATGGGGTCTCGGGGAGTTGCACCACTCAAACCTGCTGGCTGCAGCTCCCAGAATTCAGGGAGGTGGGGAACTACCTGAAGGAGAAGTACCACCGTGCTCTTAAGGTGGACCTTCTCAGGGGGGCAGGGAACAGCGCGGCTAGCCGCGGAGCCATCGCCGAGACCTTCAACGCCATTTCCCGCAAGGAGTTGGTCCACCTGGAGGACTCCCCCGACTACTGCCTGGAAAACGGCACCCTGGGCCTGCCTGGCACGGAGGGCCGGGAGTGCCTGAAGAAGGGCAAGAACCTCACCAAGTGGGAGAAGCGGAGCTGCAAGCGGCTGTGCGGAGAGTGCGGCCTGGCCGTGGAGGAGCGCCGGGCGGAGATGGTGTCGAGCTGTAACTGCAAGTTCCATTGGTGCTGCGCTGTCAAGTGCGAACAGTGCCGCAAGACTGTGACTAAGTACTTTTGCGTTAAGCGGGGGACGCAGCGGGACGGCAACCAGAGCGCCGGTAGCCGCAGAAAGAGCCTTAGACCGAAAAAAAAGCACTGAGCTGTGACGCAGTTGCCTTCATCGCATGTACTCCTTGTTTTAACACAACACCACCGCCGTGAAGTCCATGCACCTTCAGCGTGTTTAAAAGGAGGACTCTTGGAAATGGAAATGCCATTTCAGATATCATTATCCAATATGGTCAGTTTTCAGTTTTAACTTTTTGTAATACATGTTATGTCAGGGCTTTGTGTTACACTTGACTACGCGATAGAGAATTGTGTAGGAACTATATTTGGCATGCATTTATTAAAAAAAATATTTTTGTACTTTCTAGAATAATATTTTGAAAATGTATTGGGCATTTAAAGAATATTTATCAAAATGTTTCCCCACACCACATTTTATTTATTGTCACATGCTTAACAAACGAGGAATCATTTGTCTTTTGAGCATTGATAAGAAATATGATTGTTTAAAGCTAGTAGTACTGCCAATTTCGTTTTGTACTTTTACACCCTATGGCTTACCTTGGATTTCTCTGCCCTGTGGATGTATTTAATTGTATATAAAATGAAGCACTTTGTACTGTACATTATTAATTTATTGCACAGCATTTCCTAGTTTATATTTGTTCTTAGTTGCCTGCGTGGGTTGTTTTCTATTAAAATGTAATTAAAAGTATTAAATTCCTATTTGATGTCACCCGGCCTGATGATGCATACCATTTGCTCAGTTGAAATGCTGAAATCCAGCCCATTATTTCTTTGCTTATTCTCACAGTAGTAATTGATAGTTGGCAGTACACAGTAAACTCCTTGCCTTCACATTGTTCACATTCTAGATAGGATACCCAGGGGCAAAGCAAGTAGAGAAAGCTTTTCACCATTCTCTATGCTTCCATCATTCCTTTATTTAATTTTGCCTCTACAAATACCTCTCTTTCTCTCCCTCATCATGGTAATCCTCAAAGAGCTCCCTAACTCCCCAGTGCTTGGAAGTTTCTTTACTGTTTAATACTAGTTTAATTAACTTTGTCCAGACGGGGTGGGGTGGTGGGGTGGAGGCCATGAGGCAAGTCGCCCTTAAAAATCATCCCGCCTCTAATTTTGTATGCTAATCTCCTTTTTCATGCCACCCGTCCTCAGGAGTGGGGGAAAGAAATGTTGGGAAAACTTGGGGTTGCCTGTGCTGGGCTTCCTGCGGCTGTTTTATTTCTGGGCCCACCTATTTGGATCCTTTCACTCCTCTAGGGCTTTCCTTTGCTTGATTTAACAATGAATGCTGAGCTAATCAGCTCTCTCGGAAATGCACCACTGTCAAGGAAGGTAATCCCTTCTTCTCTACTCTCAATGGGCCGTCGCCTTCTAAAGGACTTTGGGAAAAGGCTTTGCACAGATTCACACTGTTCTCTCAAAAGAAGTTAGTTCAAGTATTGTGCCCAAACAAGTAGGTTTTATAAACAAATGCTTGCCAGGATACTCACCCCACCTGCAAGTAAAAAGTGCCAAGCCCAGGCACACTAGCACATTGCAGCCGAGGTTTGGCCTCTTTAGACGAGATGGGACATGAAAGAAAAGATTAGGGGCCCCATTGAGAAGGGGGGTGTTCATTTCTGCACCTTCCTCTTTTTTACTCAATAAAGTGTCAGGGAAACACCTTGTTGACATCTTATTTACCAAACAATGATCATAATCAAAACTCCTCCCCCCTGTGCTGACCCCTGTAGACGTGATGCAGTGTTCTACCTGGCATGAAGTATTCATTCCCTCTCAACAACAAAATAACCAGCATACCAATGCCTTGCCCATACAGGCATATCTGGGATATGGCATTATCAATGGAATAGGCAATGATGTAATAGTACACGCCTGGAATACTTTCTACATGCAGGTAAAAGATAATCTGTATTACAGAGACATTGCATTACAAAATAAATATTTTACGGAACCTTAATGTTAAATTAAATGTAATGTAAGCAAACTATTAATTAACTGTTTATGTAAAAACCATAATGAATATTCTTGACATTTTATTAATAATTTTTAAATTTGGTGTCAGTAGTCAAATAATCTGACAAGGAGAAAACATTAATAGTTTTGGCCTCTGTATTCCAGGGTCGTGCCTGATGACATAAGGCTCTGTGGAAATGCCATAGACATCCATGCAGGACTGTCTAAAAGCTTGGCTGCCACACTGTTCACTTGTTCAGTCAATGAGACAATGTGAGCCTTTAATCGTGGGACCTTGCTTCAAGTCCTGATTTTAAGGTTAATTCTGTGAAGAAACACAAGGTTCAGATGATACCGAATTAGACATTGCACAAGACCACCTAGGCTTTGAACATTATAGTACCACTACTGACCTTGTAATCCTTATGTGGCAACCCACTGTACTCTTACAAAATACAGTAAGCTTATCCCGAGAGTCAAGAGTGAGTGTATATGCTGAGAACACAATGGACCAATAGATGAACCAGATGTTACCTCTGCAGGTCCCCTCTGCAGGTCCTGGACTACGAATGCATGATGCATGCAGTACATTCTGTTTCCTATTTTGTTCATGTGCTACATTATGATGTGACTACAAAATACATTGGAATAAAGATCTTTCTTTATCGCTGTTGTCACTAATATGATCACATCTCATCATTATTCAGTATGTTTGTCCCAACAATTCAATGATAAAGAATAAGAAGATGATGATACAATCAAAGGAAATTGAGAAAACAGATTTGAATGCTCCAAAGAATCCTTGACTAATAGGATTTATGGCTTAGAGGTTCAACCAGAGGGGCTTGGGTCAATATGACTGTGAGAGAGAGCTACTTCTGTCTTTTTGTTATAATTCAGTTTTTATACATTGCCCAATAAAATGAAACAAAGTAGAACTTTTGCAGCAACTTCAGCTTTTTATTCCCCTACGCTGGGTTGTTGATTAGCAATCATTATTGCAATACTATACTTCTTGCTAAAATTATCTGTATGGACTATACTGGTATCACAGCACTACTAATGGCAGAGATGCTATCATTCAATAGGAAGCACTTGCTTTGTGACGCAACAAACATTCTTCAAAGGAATCTTTGACTTGACAACAATCCATATGTGGAGATAACTCCAGCAGTGATACAGTATGTGTGGCTGGTACCAGCAGGATTGAGATACAGGCTCTCAGCACAGCAGGGTGGTCAATCCCCTGGTCATGGATATCTGCTCTCACAAAGAGAAATAGAGGGAACAGAGGGATCATCTAAGCTCAGCTTAGTGCTCTGCAGAGGATTCACCAAGCATGCGGGGCAGAGGAATCACCAAGCAAACACATCAAGCTGTAACCAGTGCCAGGGATGGAAAACTGCTGATAAGGGAACACAGGCTGAATTGAGTTTCTCTAAATGTTAGAAAGGATTTTAAATGTAGATGCAAAGGCTACAAATGTGCACTGTAGCCCTATAGGCCCCATTCATATATCACAGTTTTATATATAACACAATTATGATATAACTGACTTATAAAAGTTGTTATTGAATAGTTATTGAATAAGCCTGTTCACAACCCTATCACTGTTCAACATCTATCTATCTATCTATCTATCTATCTATCTATCTATCTATCTATCTATCTATCTATCTATCTATCTATCTATC
>JAODUG010000007.1:2668200-2711078 GCA_027564795.1 Aphredoderus sayanus
CTATCTATCTATCTATCTATCTATCTATCTATCTATCTATCTATCTATCTATCTATCTATCTATCTATCTATCTGTAGCATACACGTTATGTTATCATATAGTTTAATTTGAGGCAACACAGTGATCAAATTGAAATTCAAAAGTCAATAAACTGAGTTAACCTTATTGTATTGATAACACATATGGAAGCAGCACAAGCATGACAGTTAAATTAGTAATGCAGAGGCTATCGTGAGCAGTAAATATTGCCTGCAAATTTCAATAGCTTGTACTGCATTTTGATGCAATGACTCCATCTGCTGGCAGATCAATGTTATCTACCCCACCATGCAAGAAGTCCACCAAAGCACTAGGTGTCGATGGACATTTTTTGTGCAACTTAAATTCTCTGAGTACGTTCTTGACTGTTTAATTTGTATCGTTTGTTTTCTGCCTGCCAATGCCGTGTTTACCACACAGTACCTATGCACGGAACGTAGTAGACGTACTGCACCGGAGTTGCAGCTCGTAGCATTTCGCTATTGTTTGTTTACTCTGGAAAGTACAGAATCGGTTACATTTCTAGGCTAACTCCACCACAAGACCACATTTCATATTATTGTATTGATAGTGGACGTAGGTGATCTGTAGACGGTCATGGCAACAGCAAGTGTGGTGGAGGTTGATCCATCGGCAACTGAAGGCGGTGCCGCATTCTCAGAGGTCCAAAACACTGACTGGAATGAGTCTCAGCTTCGGAAGTATTCTTTTCAAACTAAACAGATTCCAAGACTGTCTCATACGGATCCTAGAGCTGAAATTCTAATAAACAACGAGGTAAAGTAATTTGCTAAAAGTTCATACCCCTACCCGTTTACGTTAACATGAAGGAAATATGCTATTTGGGAGCTTATAGATGATGCACTGATACATCATCCATGTCTGTGGTTCCATGAAGATGCTCTGTGTGTTGTAAACATTGTATTTCTATTCGAATGTACAGTAGGCCTTATACTACAACATTCAGCTTTTATTCAGTGTTGGATGTGTACTTCAGATACGTTATTATTAGCCTAATTATGATTTTTCAGGACTGGACATTTTGTTATAACACAGTGGGCTCAAATGTTTGTTAGACAGGACAAGTAACCCGTCTTTATGACTAGCAAATATGTGGTTGCTGAAATCATAAAATGCAAAAGCTCTGTGTTTTTAACGGAGAAGGTCCGTGTCCCACTGAGACCATGACTGCAATTGAGAAACATAGCCTAGTTTGTGTTTTGATAAAGAAATTCCAGTGGCATTCATGCTAAACAAAGCTGTTCTGCACTGGCCTGATTCCAGAGTTTAAAATATGGAAACTTAAGCATGGCCCATTTTGAAAGGACCTGGAATGTGGGACATGTGCAGTAGGTGGTGTGTCGTTGTGATGATACCAAACACTAGGCAGTAACCATAACAGTTGCATTTAAGTTGCCCTTTTCTACATTTAGTTTAAATCAACTAGCCTCATGATTAGGCCTCAGTACTGCGTTCACTACTTCACTGGTCAGAATATGGTGGGTCCATCCACTGGTAGTCTAAGTATGCCTACTGTCTTGAAAATAATGCATTAAATCCTTTTAATTTCAACATTTAAAGGAAAACCGTTTCATAATTGTAATGTACAGGCTACCTTTTAGATAAATAAACGTTTGAAAGGCAAAATAAGTGTTTACATATCATCGCATATGAAAGCATTGCTATTTATATTTGTTTATATATATATCCAGTGACAAATTTAAATGGAAAACACCTGTTATGTCGGTGCTCGCGTGTCAAGCTGGGTCTGATGCATATCCTTTTATTGTTTGAACTGTCGTTTTTGCCATAATAACTTCCTTGTATTATAGTCACGTGGCGTGTTTATATAGTGGGACGATGCCAGGGGTTATCATTAAGATTAATATTTAGTACTCTTTAAACTGTACATTTGATCAAAACAATGGTTGACCCAAGTTAGGCGAGGCTTGTATTGTAAGCCACTGCTTTGGCGTAAATATTTTGCTTGTAAGGTTGTACGGCGAGAGATAGGCCTGCCCTTTCGTGCATTGTTTCATACGCGCCGGCGGAAGTGTTTCAGCCCCGGTAGCCACGTTGTATGATTGATAAGGAGTAAACATGAGCGAACGCATCATTTCATTTAGCGTGTTATAATAATATCGACATTATTGAATAGTATAACGGAATGTATCAGATATCGTAGCCGCGGGTGCGCCTGCAGCGTGCAGTAGGGCAGTGCCAGTGTGAAAGTGAAACGGCAGAGCCTCCGCTCTGCAGAGCGCGAGAGCGCGCACTGTGGTCTACGTTCGACTAGTCACGTAGCACTTGGCCCCTTCTCCAATGGGACCGTCAATCCTACTGCCTGACAGCAATAATAAAGCACACTGTTGGTGTTAGTTTTTTTAACGCTATAAAAACGGAGTGCTTGAAATAGATTGGATTTAAATAATTTAAAATGTTTTAAATGATTGTAAACGTACATAGCAGATATTGAACTAGATACTTTTTGTTATTCGCAGTAACCTACTCAGAACAGTTTGCACCAACTCTGCATTCCAGCGTGTTGCATTATTTAATCAAATGCGTCCTTTATCTGTTTTCAGGAGCCTGTGGTTCTAACGGACACAAATCTTGTGTATCCGGCTCTCAAATGGGACATTGGGTACCTCCAGGAGAACATTGGGAGCGGAGATTTCTCTGTTTACATCGCAGAAAACCACAAATTCCTCTATTATGACGAGAAAAAAATGTCAAAGTTTGAGAACTTTGTCCCTAAATCACAACGTGTAGAAATGAAATTCTCAGAATTTGTGGATAAAATGCATAAAACGGAAGAAATGGGGGGAAAAGAAAGGTATTGTGTACAGCACAAGAAATAATAGGAATGTTTTATTTCCAAACCATGAAAACATTTAAAGTTTTAACTGTTTATAAAGTCACTAATATGACAGGGTTTATATACAGGGCTATGTATTTGTGTTTGACCACCGAGGGTGTTTGCTTTCAGAAACATATAATGCGGTGCAGCACAGGATAGAGAATGGAATGACTAAGCATTTACAGCACTGCATATGATCTGACTTTGTCCAGACACAGACAGCTTTTACAGTTTTATAGCTTTTTAGAGGCTGGGTCCCATTTTTATTACTGTTTTTCTTGTTTCAAATAGCACATGCAGAGAACAGAACTGTGATGCATTCCACAGAACAAAGTGTACACATTTAGAGAGCATACATGGATAAGCTTCACCGCAATGTATTTGAACATACTTTATTTATATGGAGCAAAATGGCTAACTGCTTGTGCTCCTTCAGGGTATACCTACAGCAGACACTTAATGACACAGTGGGAAGGAAGATTGTTGTAGACTTTCTGGGCTTCAACTGGAATTGGATCAACAAGCAGCAAGCCAAAAGAAACTGGGGGCAGCTGACATCCAACCTTCTGCTAATAGGAATGGAGGGTAAGGGATCAGTTAGCCTCAAATTACAATATAATTTTAGATGCATGGGGAGTTTATGGCCATAGAATACATAATGTCAGCAGGATAATCATCAGTTCTGGGTGTTGGACTCCCAGCCAGAAGGATATGGGTTCGAGCCTAACTGTAAGCATCCTTGAGCAAGATGCTTACATCCTATCTGCTCCTTGTACAGTAATACGTGTAATGGTACTCATTGTAAGTCGCATTGGATAAAAGTGTCCATTAAATTACCTAATCATAATAACGTTCTGTTGTTGTTCTTTAATCCTACTTCAGGTAATGTAACACCTGCTCATTATGATGAGCAGCAGAACTTCTTTGCACAGATTAAAGGTCATAAGCGGTGCATACTATTCCCACCAGACCAGTTTGAGTGTCTTTATCCTTACCCTGTCCACCACCCCTGTGATAGACAGAGCCAGGTAAGACGCACATGTTGGCTTGTTCGTTTGTTCCATCTTACATTCTGTCACAGGCAGACTTTAAATATGTAATAGAATGGGTTGTAATTTAGGTCTCTTCAGTAGCCTTTATTTATTAGCAGTGGCACACTGAAAGCAAGGTCTTGAGATAGAAGTTGTGCAAAATCACAATATAGACTATAGGGTAAAGAAAGAGTGTGAGTTGCATGTTTCTGTGCAGGAGCACTTAACCAACTGCATAGGTCTAAATGTTTTAGGCAGTCTGGCCTTCATGATTGCCTTTCATGTTATAATTCTCTAACAGATAAATTCCTTCTTATTTTAGGTTGATTTTGATAACCCAGACTATGAAAGGTTTCCAAATTTCAAAAACGCAGTTGGCTATGAGGCTGTTGTTGGCCCGGGAGATGTGCTATACATCCCCATGTATTGGTAAGGAGCCTTTTTGTGTTGGTGAATTGATTTCCTTTTCATATATTTAAAAAGTACATTTTAAATAAAAGTTTATATAAATCAGTTGAATACCGTTCAGTCAAGAGCAGTGCTTGTCTTGGATTGGCGGTTAGTGGGTTGAGCTTGCTGTGTGAACATTGGTGCCCATGCCAGTCAGTGGGTAGAGAAATTATATCAGTTAGCTGTAGCTAATGGTGCTCCCCTTTCCCACTGGGGTTGGCTGCATCTACCTCTTCACACTCATGTTTCTTCCAACTTTGACTCTCATTCCCACAGCAGCATAGTCTTGTGCCATAACTGGTGCTGAATATAGTTTTTGGTGTTCTCCTTGAATCTGACCAATATTAGCAGGTTGCTAGGACTTCTGAAAGAGTTTTTTATTTTATTTTAATTTTACAAAATTCTGGACATTTTTTAAATGTTACATTTATTTTATTTTAGGTGGCATCACATTGAGTCACTGCTTAATGGTGGAGTGACCATTACTGTAAACTTCTGGTACAAGGTACATACCTTTTTATTTAAGAAGAACGGGATTTGTCATTTTCCTTTACGAGTTTTCAATTTTCTTCTTAATTTTAATTAAGAGTTTCCAATTTTCTTCTTAATTTTCAGGGTGCACCAACACCCAAGAGAATAGAGTACCCTCTGCGGGCTCATCAGAAGGTGGCCATCATGAGAAATATTGAGAAGATGCTGGGAGAGGCACTGGGAGACCCACATGAAGTAAAGACAGCTGCATTTTAGAATCTGTTCAGTTATCTCTCAGCCGATTATACAGTACAGCAGCATGCTGTCACCATATCTAGAAGACAAAATCACATTTCTAAGCTTTTCCGTATTGTATCTAGGTCATCTGTTGGGAATGGGCCATTCATAAAATCCCAGTGGCATGCTGACCCTTCCAGCAACCCATTTACTGGAAATATTTATGGCTTACCTGATTTAATACAATGAAAATAGGAATGGGAAGCCAGTGTTGAAGAAGGATACCAACTCTTTAGCGAAATCTACTGCATTTTTATGGCTTTCAAATGTACCATACAGTATATTTGTCTTACAGTGTTAGGTGGTATGAAATTGCTATCCCCATTAAAAAGAATTCCCTTGTTGTCTAGGTGGGACCGTTATTGAACATGATGATGAAGGGGCGATATGACAAGGACTTCAAATAGGACCCCATCATTAATGCCATTACCAGTCTGCTGCTGAAAACGGCGTGCGTGTGTGTGTGAGACAGAGGGAAAAAGATTGTGTGTGTGCGCGCAACACACTCTTGACTTTGGAGCTACCATTGCATGGCAATAAGCAGCCACCTTGAAAGACATTGAAACCACTCTGCTTTCATTGCCTGAGTGCCGATTCCATCCTTTAACTGCACATGGATTTATGAACCCCCCACCCACACACACTTCCCTAAGACTTTTTCCTAAACTCTATCACAGCTGCATCTAAAGTCTAGATACATTAGAATGTATCAATATTTTTTCAAATGCATTGTAATCAAAGTCCCATGCTCAAATACAGTACAGTGTATTTCCTGGCTGCTGACTGGCTGTCTGGTTGCATCCACACAAGCAAGTCTTCCCCTTTGCATGCTTTGGAGCAACACTTCAGTCATTATTGTGTGTGTTGTGGGTTAGAGGACAAACATTTCAAATGACTCCTCAATAAGTGATAGAGTTGAAGTTTGATTACAGAGTAGACTATCGCTGTGGTCTTGTATTCTATACC
The DNA here is from genome assembly GCA_027564795.1 of Aphredoderus sayanus. Lineage (NCBI taxonomy): Eukaryota > Metazoa > Chordata > Actinopteri > Percopsiformes > Aphredoderidae > Aphredoderus > Aphredoderus sayanus. The sequence continues at coordinate 2,674,316 of JAODUG010000007.1, forward strand.
ATTTAAAGCGGACACCATTTTACCTGCATTTATTGCATACATGTAAAGATGTCAGTAAATTTTTATTTTGTGAATATTATAATTTATTTGTTTATCTCAAAGCCTTTTTTATGTTATTGGGAGTAATTGGCACAGAACAATGCTGACTTTTTGGTTGGCTTGGACAGTGTTAAAGCTGAGCAGCAAAATATTTAAAACCAAATTGCTTACAGCGATTAGTTGTAGTTAATTTGTTTTGGTTGGTTTATAGCCAGAGAGTCTCAGCTCATGTTTTTCTAAATTATTACATTATGCCATATAATATTTCTACAAATGGTACACACAAGTAAAAATAAGACTGTATTAAAACAGAATTACAAAATACAAACAAATGTAACTTCATTTATATACAGTAAGAAACCAAAAATTGTTTCTGTAGGATCCCATTTGTAATTTCAGGTAATTTATCTGATAGCTGTACTATATGAAAGCAAATGGAAATCAGATAAATTAGGGGAAAATTTACAATTTGTGGTTGCAACTTGTATATCCAGTCATTTATTTAATGTCAAGTGAGTATACTGCAAGTAGCATTAATTGGTTAGGTTGCTTCGTTCAGTTTAAGAGAACATCCTTTTCTAAGTTGTTATGTAGCCTATTAGCTAGCTAACCACTTTATCTTGGTTTATAGTAATCCTACTCCATGGTCATGCTACTAAACCGGTAATATTCTATAAATTACTAGATTAAATTCTGGGGAAGGGGGGGTTCTCTACAAGCAACTCTGCATTGTCTAATACAACATATTTTGAAGTGGTGTGACTGTTTTTCCAATATTGTGCCATTTTAGAGCTCTTACAATCAGTTGATTAAAAAATGTACAATAGTAAATTTAACCATCAACAAATTGGGGTGCATATAGATCAATTGCATGATCATGCTGTCTGTGCCAAACTGACTACTAACTATTAAGTGTTATTTAGTTAGCTGTTTAAATTAATCACTGGATGAATCAATGGTTTATTTTTTAACTATAATGAATTGTAAAATTCAATGTCGTTTCTCTTCATAGATTAATGTTCCAGAACAAAATTTGGTGGACATTTTTAGGGTTTCAACTTAAATTGTGATTTTCTTTCTTTTAAATGTATATTACCTTTTACAGTGAACCCCCATCCAGGGCTCTTAAATAATTAGCACCATAGTTTTACTAATGGAAGGCTTTTATTTTTAACAATGCTGTTCTGTTCCTCATTAAAAACTTAATTTCCAGGTTTCTGCACTTGAGTTTTAAATGACTGTAGGTGTTCATTTTTTACAAATGGCTTAATTTGTTCCTTCTGTGTATGTTAGCAAAGCAACAAGATGCCAAAATAAGTGAAAGAATGATACAATAATCTACAAAGTATTTATTTACTATAAAATTGTACACGTATGGTGTTAACACTTTTTAACACAGCTCCATTATTCACTATAAAATAAATTAGACAAATAACTTCTCGTAATTATTTTTGACAAATTTTGCCAGAATTAACAAATATTACTAATATAACTTGATACTTCATTATGTTATATGCACTCTATGTATCTTAACAATTAAAAACATTAGGCTATAATTCAGGCAATACACAAAGTAAACATTTAACTTGGTATAATGTGTTAATTAACTATTAAATCTCATTATGTCATAATTGTCTCAACTCACACACACGAAAAGAAGAGTAATCTGGGAGGTACAGTAATGTTCTAGCTGAAGTGTCCTTATTTATTCTCTATACAAACCCCTTTGTCACTTTGGCTGAATGGTCCAATAATGTAAGAAATACGTTTAATAAGAACAATAAAATTAATAATTGTATCAGATTGAGGACATACTCACTTCATATTAAATCCGTCGGTGGGGTGGGGGGTCCTTACAAACCTAGATAACTATATAAAAAATATAATTTCACAATATACTGAGTTAGCTGTCACTGAACACATATTTAAGACGACCTTCTGTCCGCATGTTTTTGATGAAAAATGACAGGCGCTAAGACTTATATAATAATGTGAAAGAAAAACTAAAATGGTCCAAAATATTTTTTACATATACCTGTTTCAATTAATTATATACCACATAAATATTACAAATAAATAAATAAAATAATAAAATAAATAAATAAATAAACAAAATTAACAGTTGTAAAAATACACGACATACATACGACATAATAGGTCTACAGTCAGGTATACACAGGTTCACGGTAGTCGAGTTTGGTTAAACTAATATTAACTGGTGCCAATATAAATTTACTAGTCATGTGAATGACTAACTTTAGTGATTAACCACCTCAATATGCTGAAATACAATACAGGTACAATACATTATGGCTGGAATACCCTTTGAAGATATTGGGAAAACATGTTGTGTTGGAGACAGCATACAGTAAAGTTGTTTTATAGCATGCTTCTGCTACACCTATACATTATATGTAATGATCAAATATCAAATAAACTGAAATAACATTGTTGGATCAAACATAGCCATCAATAACTTGTTTTTATAAAATATATTTATATATAAAAAAAAAAGTTATAAAATATATATCAAACCTGGTAAGACAAATGCTCCAGACCAAATCAAGAACAGAGAAATCAAAACAAAAAAAGACAAAAGTACTACAGGCCTGCGACAGGATTGTTTTACGACATGATACGCCTACCAATGGAAAATTAACATCATATTAAAAACAGAATACGGGTTCTCCTTAACAAAGGCAGATAAAAAGTAGCAAGTCTCCAATAAGTCACTGATATACGCTTTACAAAAGCACAGTTTGAAAAACATAAATGTTATACCAATAAATATAAAACAAAATAACAATGTAAAATGTAATGTCCATAGCTGCTCCTGTAATATTGTGCAAGTCATCAATGAAATCTGTATTTTCGTGAAGGCTTTAAGCTCACGTATGTCTTCTTCATGTCATCATCCTCCACTTTCTTGACAATCTGATATCGCTCTCCTTTAGTTGTTACCACCTGATTACCATGGTAGCGTACAAGCTTCTTAGGGGCCTACAGCATTTAAAACAAAACGCACAGATTTAATTGCATGAAAATAAAATGGAATCCACAACTTACATTAACAGGTTGGGGTGAAACGTTAGAACTTACATCTTTGGGAGCCACAGGCCTGTGCGTTTTCTTGTCTTCTTCTCTGTCAACCAGCATGTACCTGGGGTGGGGAATACAAAAAAAATTAAAAATAAAGAGAGAGACATTAGTCACATTTTTGCAACCACAAACATAATTCACACTTTGATTTACTTTTCAAGGATGCTCTGCTTCATCTTCTGGTCTGCCTGTGCCACTGCCACACCTTTCCCATGGTTTACCTGATAAAAAAAACAAACATTCGACTAGTTACCAACAAATCAATCAAAAGAGTACAGAAACACTAGTGTGACCTTGTTGCTCACATTGAGGGGAGACGGGCTGAGCTGGACATCCCCTTCTATGATAAGTCGCACAGCTTCCTCCATGTCGCCCTTGGCAATGGACAAGGCGCTGCGAGCCTCTGACATGCTACACTTGGGGAACATCTCCAGCAGATGTTGCTCCTGGGCCTCTCCCTCAGGCTCTGGGATCTGTACAAATAGGATTTACACATTTTGTTAATTTAAAATATCACATATCCATTTGACAAACCATAGCTACAGTAACACATTCTGCAGTATCTAGAACAACATTTCATTTCATCTTCACTAGCTTTACTTTAGATTAATACCTTGGCGGTGGCGCCCTCTGTCGGTGTATTAAGGCATAGCATTCCTTTCTCTGATGAAGATTCAGTAGACAGTGCACTGAGATTCTCATCAGTCCTTGCTTTAGGCATACTATTTTCTGCATCAAACAAGAGAAGCCACACAAATTAATACCAATAGACAGATTTTAGGTTATATTGTAGCCTATTGTTTTGACTTTAGAAAAACCTCCCACCCAATCACGCCAACAATAACCAAAGGATTAATAATTGAGACAGATCAGTGTTACAAGTACCTGGGAACTGTGATAGACAGCAAGTTGAACCATGATGTCAACACATCTACTGTCTACAAAAAAGGTCTTCAGAGACTTTACTTTCTGCGTAGATTGAATACTTGTAATGTGGACAAGACATTGATGACTATTTTATAAATCTTTTATTAAGCACCTTTTAATGGATGGATGTATTTCCTTGTATGGGAATCTTAACATGCAAAGGGAAAACAAATTGTCCAATATTGTTAAAGTAGTCAGCAAAATAAGTGGAAGACAACAGCTATCTTTAGTGAAAATGTATGATAGGCGAGTCTTGCGAAAGGCACGTACAATTATGTCTGATAGATGTCTCATAGTTGAGAATAACTTATGTTTTTATGCATGTGGTCTTTTCTGTTTTGACCACTTTCTGTAAATCAAATTTCCCCATGAGGAATTACAATAAACTGAACTAATGTTCTGAAATTATGAATTGATTTTGTTGTTCAAACAAGCATCACAAGATCAAGGGGATAATTTTAGGACGTGTAGTTTTTAAAATAACTAAATGGATAAGTAGACTACATTTATACAGCTCAAAGCGATTTACATCACTGCCTCACATTCACACACACCGATGGTGGTGCTAACTGATAACTAATTTAAGTAACATAAGCAACAACTGATATAATTCTACTTCAATTAGGCCTTTACAATAGGGCTACATTCAGATACTGATGTATTCAGGTATTACCTGAGCTCCGAGCTACAGCTAGCTTTGAAGCCAAGCTGAACATCATTTCGCACACCTTGACACTGTAAAAAAGAAAAGAAAAAAAAAGTAAAATGTTATGTGTGCTTATTTTATATATATAAAATGTAAAAACAGCCTTATGTCATGACCTATGAGGTGCATGGTTAGCACCATAATGATGAAGTTTGCTTATTTTAAGCACACACAGCATGTATAGAGATTTTTGCCTTTTTTGCTTTCACCTGTCAATTTCTGCAAACCCAGGAATGTAGGCCTCCAACATTTCAGCAAAGACCTCTACATCAAAGTTTTCCTCCACACTCTCCTGGGAGCCAAGATCCTCCAGGACTCCAGTGATGTAGGAAAGCAGAACTTCATCCAATGTGCTTAATGGGACAGTGGGAGAGAAGTTATTTTCATGAAACAAACATTGCATTCAGTTTCCAACCAAACAAATGGCAGTATTTGGCAGCGCCCTCTTGGGTGGAAACATTCATGACATTTGCAACTCTAATAACCATTCTGTATAAAGAATGAGTTGATTATTGTGGTTCTTGCTTGAAGTTTAGAGTAGGACATTATTATATATGCATCCAGTCTTACCTCAGATCTGCATCAGGAATATAGGTCTGAATAAACTCATGGAGTGCATCATGGATAATTTTGTGCAGGTCCATTGCGTCCCACTAGCTGTGCAGTTGAGGAGAAATTAAATCAGTGAACTTGCTTGAGATTTAGAAAATTAGACAATCAGGTTATGTACAGTATCTTGAAAAAAAGTGAATGTAATCATCTACATACTGTTCCAGTATGTGCTACGGTCTGTGCCGATGAAAACATATTGGTTTACAGCGCAGCTGTTGTTGCGTAATCACGTCACACTTCATCACTACCTGAATTAGCAGTCACCTTTACTGTCAAGTCTTCAGAAATTGGTATTTACGTTAACTTATGGTTAAGTCAATGTGGTAATAACGAAGATAGGACGTGTGTTATGCACCTTACGGTAACGTAGTTTCTAATGCCAGACCAGACATATGACAACCGCGTTGATAGCTATGAAGGACCAGTAGTCAAGTAAGTAAATCAACAAATTGGTATATGCCATGTATAAATCCATGTATGCAAAATTAACAACCATTTATACAAGCTCGCGTTTTAATAATTTAGGTAGCTAGCTAACTAGCGTGTACAGGAATGGTAAGTGTTAGCTAAAGGCTGCAATTCAACTAGCCAATTCACTATTAGTTTATATCGAAGTAGCATTTTAATCTACGATGTAAACATGTGTGCTTACTGCAAATGAGATCCGTGAAGCATAAAGCAAATCGCGTATTCAAAATGCATCAGACTCAAGCAAGGTTGCATTCAAGCATTTATTACGTCGTTTGTTCGCCCGCAAAGTTCAAAACATTATGACGTCACTTCCGGTAAAAGTAAATTCAACCACTGCGTGGACAGTGGACTCAACCGTGAGTATCATATTATGGCAAGTATTTTGCAGTCTCTCTACAATGTACATTGTACATTGCAAAACAATATAGACACCAGTTAAAAGGAAGAATAATGTACTTACGTAATCAAAAGAACGCATACAGTGAATTTTAATTTTAATGAAAGTATTTATAAATGAACATTGACATGGGCCATATTTTTGATAATTTCAAACATGCGACTTTGAGATAAGTCAAAACATTGTATTTAGGACGACATGATATATTTGGCCAATTCAAGAATCGTTTTCACATACAGCAATCTTCCTGAGCCTTTGGCTATTGGTTAAGGCCCACACCAGACTATAGTTTACTCTCACTTCGACATTATCTCACATCTTTTGCCAGATTCATACATAGTTAATGATCAAAGTGTTATCTGAGGCACGATCAATGACGTCATTAGATCATACTCTCAGCCTACCTATCTGCCTTTGTTAGTATTATAGTAGATATGTAGCTGTAAATTATTAATGGCAGCTCAATTGTTTCCTTGCACCCTTGGCAATATCTCATGCCAGCAGTAGTATTTCATCAAGCCTATGCAAGAAATATGGTACACTCACCAGATAAAACAAGTAAGAACACTTCTAAACTTGGCTGAACTCTATTTCAACTCCAAGATCATGGGCAGCAGGTTGGTCTGACTCTGAGGTATTGGAAGGAGACGATGTAGAAAGCTATAGGCCTAACAGCAAAGGACAACATGATCCACATTCGTATTCATTTGTACAATTAGGTGGCAAGTTGTACAGTATGTAGACTACATAAGTAAATAAACATTTGTATATTTATTGTAATAGGATACAGTTCAATATAACATTTATACAGTGTGTGTACTGGATAGATACCAGACAATATAGGCTGCTAGCACAACAAAAATCACTGAGTTTATCTATCATATAGAGCTGGGTAGCAGATACTGCTTTCTGCACCACCACTGACATTTATCCTTCAAGGAGTTTATCCAGGGAAAGAAAAGCTGATTAATGAATGGTTCAGTGAAAGTAAAAAGAATATAGGCTGTGTTTTCAAACACACCTCCCCACCACAATATTGCTTTGTTACCTTATGGATCTTTAATGTGAATGCCACCATAATCCAAAATCTAAAATTAGTTGGGATTAGTTTGAGTTTTTATTTGAGACAGACAGGTCTACTCAAAGTATACATAATACAATGGAAGGAATAGTAGGCCTATGCAATGGCTAAGATGGAGTTTGGTTTATCCATCATCCTTCCATCTGCCACTGCCTCCAGGGAGTCTATGGTTAGTCCAATAACGGAACCAGCTTTCCTGACCAGCTTGTTGAGCAGTGTCAGATGTGCCAAACCAGACAATATTCTACAAATTACCCTGGATACAGTTTAGATACCAAATTATAATTCTTTCCAAATTGTTGATTAAATATTAGCCTAGCTGAAACGGTACAATTAATTAAACTGTATTCAGTTCTTGGCCTGTGGTTTTAATTTTTGCGTTTGTCTTTTACTTGATTTCTCAAGGCATCAATGGCAGCATGGCACTAGATGGCAGCATTGAGTTACTGGTGGCAGGAGTTCCTATCCACTTTGCTGAGGGCAGTTCTCTTCAGCCCTGCTAAAAACAAGTGATTTGTTGGCTTGTTGAGAGTCTTTTATGGCTTGTTGAGATTCATTTAACTTTGATTTTATATTGTTTTTGTTGCCTACCTCAATCTTTGAAACATAATGCTGTCCTGGAAGTTTTTTTTTTTTTAATATTTTTATTTAAAGTTAAGATTATTTATTTATAGTGAAACCAGGATATGTCCCACTGTCATAATATAAGTACACCTGAATATTATACAGTACAGTTAGACTAACATAGGCTAACCATAACAGTATTCTAGTGCAATATCTCATGGTTTCTAGCCATTTGGTTCTGTTTGGTTTCCCAATGAATTTTTGGTTTGTTAGGCTAAATCCTTTATTTTTACTTGCAATAATATTGTATGTCATTGCAGTGATCACAGATGCTAAATAAGTGCTTTTACATTTCATATTTTATGAGTTTAAAAGACAGACAGAGATTAATAGAAGCCTATTTGTAGACGTAGTTGGAATTTGATCATTTTTACCAGAAAGCATAGTTTAAATGATTTTACAGGCTCTTTTTGTTTATACTTACAGCATGTCCAAATCGACAAATGTATAAACTATGCCTATTGTTGTTGTCAATAGAAACAGTGCTGGCAGGTTTACACATACAGTATAGCCTACCCTTCACTATGCTCCGGTACAATCAAGCAAGTCATGCAACAATGTCGAGTCAGGAGGACACATTGTGGTTGAGGCATAGATTTCTATTTTTAAACAGACAATGAGATACGTAGGGGGCTGTTTGGAGGGGGGAATATTCATTGTCATCAGAGTCACCAAACAACGTGTGAATGATTTACTGCCAAATTAATTACCTCTTACCCAACTTTAGACAATAACGTTCAGTGCTGTCTGTTGGAACAGTTTCATAATTATTCTAATAATGTACGACTCGCAGTTCAGCCAGAGTGGCTTCATATTTGATTTTTATTATATTTTCTTAGTGAATGAATATTGCATCAACAATAGAAAGGCAAGAATTAGATATTTTATATTGAATTACCTGTGCAGCAAAGACGGAATCAGCGTATTATTTGATCTCAACACAGGATGGAGAATTTGTTCAAATATAAAATACTTTACACTTCTTTTCCAAAGTATTACAAAAGGTGCATTTGCAGAGTGAAATCATGCACAGTAGCTTTTAATTAATTTAAACTTTTAAGATGTAAGCTCTCCCTGTCAATTATAATTCAGTTTTAATCAATTCTAGGACAATATTATCACATATCTGGTTTTGGATGCTTCATTGTTCATGCCATTGTTGTCGAGATATTGATGATATAGACCTACGTTGGGTCTATATTTTATGTCATGTTAGATCTATAGTTTTAATCATTGATCATCATTTAATTATTACTATTGGTTGTATTTCAGGGTCTTCCATAAAAACATTCTAAAATTAATTGTACCTACAGTATATTTATATAATATGTATTTGTGTATGCATTTATTAGCACTGTCCACTTGAGAGATTAAGAAGCATGAGACAAACTTGGTGTTGACTGATCTGGTCTGGATCCGGACCACCTGTGGGCCGGACGGCAGGGTCAGCCCACAGCCGTCTGCCTCCCGGAGCCTCCAGGAAGTGGACACTAGCATGCCCAGCACTCACTCTCCCTCCCCTTCAGCCACAGGGTAAGTGAGAGGGAATGGCCAGGCACAATACTGTCTGCAGAATCCCTTGTAAGATCCCAAAAAAGTCTAATATCTCTCCCATTTCTGATTCTAATGTTTGATGAATAGCCTACATCAGGCTTGATTGGTGAGATTTAGACCCATTTAAGTTTAAAAGTGACATCCTTGTTTGGGACCTTCTTTCATTTTGTATTGTTTTTGTTAATAAAAAGAACACTGACACTGGTTGGGCAGAAAGCAGCAGGGCTGAAGTTTTCACATGCTACTGCAAAGTTTTGTTCCTGTTGCATGCATTTGCATCGGGTTGTTGTAGTATGGTAAGTGAAACTATTTTCCAAATTTTACATATTTTTTACAAAATGTTTTATAATACTTGATTTTTACAATAGGTTGATTTTCTGTCTGGTGATTCAGTATGTATGAACTTCGTAAATACAACAGGCCCTCTTTCTTTAAGTGGATCAGTCATTGCAGTCCTGGTCTGTGTGTCTTTTTCTGCAGTTGATAGGTTAACCTGCCCATGGCATCCATCTTGTGTGGCCTGCCCTTACATTACCATTGATCTGAGGGAAATAAACTACACACGTGTTATTATATACTGTGTACAAAAACACCCGCTCACAGTGATAGAGTGGCCAAGCCAAATGTGTGAAATATTGCCCCTGCGACATATTCTGTCTTCCTGTCAATAATACAGCCTTTGCCCGCAACCTGGATCAATAGGGACTTATCTTTTTATGATAACAGGTAATGATGTTGCCTGTTTCTGTTTTTGCTATTGAAGGTCTAATTCTATCCCTTCAGCTTTTGTATATTTGAACATGATGTCTAACAATTATATTATTTTTTCTTAGTATTTTGTAAAAAAAAAAAGGGTGTCGGGGGGATGGGTATAGATTTGGCAGTGAGAGACATGGCAGTTATAAATTTACATGTTGGTTTTCCAGACGTTTCACTGAAGCTTTTGGGGGTCTCTCATGTGTGAGACTGCTCAGTGGAGAGAAGACACCCCTTGGTAAAAACATCTGTTGTGGAAATGGCTGTCAGACTTCCTTTTGTGGGATTTTCTTTGCTCAGAGATTGTCATTTGTTTTGATAATTTATCTGGGTAAAACAATAATGATGAAAAATCCAGAGAATTCATCCATCCAGTCATGTATTTTTTATTTTTTTTTTGTGCAAAAAAAAGTCTGCTTTACAGTCACTGTTAACTGTGTCAAGGCTCTTTACTGTACACTACTGTGTGCTATTTAATAGGGTTGTAATGTAATGAGATCCTGTGATTCCCTGTGTACGTTTTAAACGAAGACTTTAATTAACTGACCAGGGTTTATATATTAGAAAGGTGGGCATACAGTATATTTACATAATTAACTACAGTATTTTTTCTGTATCTGTAGTAAAAATATAATACATCATATATTGAATACAATGCTAATGCTAACTGCTCTACAGTGACTTTCTGTTTGGAATGGCCTTGTGTCTCAAGCTACTCAGGAAGCATTTTAAGAGCTCTCTCGTAGTGCCACAAGGCATGTCCACCTCTATGTATCCAGGTCAACTGCCATTCATCTTACTCAAACAGCTCCTTGAACTTTTCGCTGCTTGATGCTCAAATCTCTGGACACTGGATTGATGCAATCATCATAGACGAGCAATCATCATATTTGAGAGTTTATTACTTAGAAATTATCAAAAAAAAAGCATTTACATAATGCACCATTTGCATTCTGTGAACGATGATCTGCTAACAGCCCATTGGTCACTAGCTAAATACTGCTCATTCTCAAATGATTTGGATGTATGTGGTTTAAATATCAAATCAGAATAACATCTAGTATTCATTTTTATGTACGTATGTACAACATGTTTTGTTTTGGTAGAAAACATTGCTTAAGGAAGTTTTATTTTTTTTATTTGTTTTATATTGAAAATTAAGATTGTGGTAAACTACTGTAGTAGCCCATTGGTGTCTTTCAATACAGTAGTGCATAAACAAATATTTGAATGACATTTTATGTCAAATAGACTTAATACCCAGAATGAAAGCTCAGTTAGGACTGCAGGATAACTGCATGAGAGAGGATGCCTATATTGGTGATCTCTCTTTCATATTCCTGAACAGGTGAGTGTTTTGATAGACTGACACCTCATAAACCAGCAGATAACCTGTTCTTGTTTCTTATCTGTTCCTATACAATCCCAGGTGCCTGAGCACATTGTCGTTTTCCCTCAGGCCCATTATCAGATCCCCTTTGTAGGCTGCCTACAGCGGCAGTTAAGAGTCTTTTATAGTCCAATAATATCTAAAAATGCTTCACATGTATTAGGGAATACATGTTATACTCTGGCCAAAGTGTGTGTGCTTATTTCCTTTAAAGTACCATACTTTATTTTCCATACAAATATTTTTACAAACAACTTTTGGGGGGAGGGGGGACTGGATTCTGTTGATTTCACTTTTTTTAATAACTATAGGTTAATTCATGTACAGTTGTTTTTTAGAAAGCAACCGATTATCTGCACATAATTATCCTATTCAATTGTATTTTTTAAAGATATGTAAAATAAACCTTTTTTTATCATTTAATTATTTTCATGTTTGTTTTTCTGATTCATGTTTTGACCCTTCCACTATCTGTGAGAAACCTGTTATCTCTGTCCACCATTCATGTATACATTTATTGGATCCCAAGTCTCCGGGATCAATCTTTTGGCCACCAGAGGAGCATAACTAATGGCAACATTAGAATGGCTTTGTGAGAGAGACCGACCGGATGCGGGTTAACCAAGCAAGAAATAATCTAGGATTTTATATCCTGCATGAATGGCTGTAGGATATTCTGGGTATAAATGAATCCTCCCAAAATGTTAAAGTATGGCGTTGTTTGAATAGACCGGTTTAAGTGAGGCAGGTTTGTTTAGCGATGCTTTATCATATCTAAAATAAATTCTGCTCCTTGCAAGCACACGTGGAATTCCCAAATAATGACAGCCATCGTAATGCTCTGCCAGGATCAGACTTTCAATTCTCCTCTTGAGTGCAGGTAGATCTAGAAGGCCTTGCTCTGGAAAAACCCTTTCCTTTTTAAAACCCGTTTCTATTTTCCTGTTGTGCCCAAACAAGGATTTTATAAAATGGGTGACATCGCCACACAAGCTGTCTGCCGAATCCCCCTTAATTAAAGAGACGTTTAAAGCTTTCCTCAGACACTAATAAACCCCCTCACCATTAAGATCCTCCTAATTACTGTGTGTGAAGGAAACACAGACATGCACACAGGCAGACAGTGTGGCATTTGGCCCCATAAGCTGAGCTCTGCACAAAAGAAAATGTCCCCTGGGTTACCCATCCTTCCAGGGAGAGACCCTTTAAAAAAAAAAAAACATCACTCCCCTGTTTCTTCTTCATGAATGAAGGCTATGAAATGCGGGCCAGAGAGTGTCCATTCATGAAACTGGGGAATGTTTGAATAGGAGCCCTTAATGAGGAAGGAATCAGTCAGATGATTAGTCATTAAGCAGTCTTTTGACATTGCTTTTGTTTTAATATGCGTTGTGTAAGTGGAAAACCCTTTGTCCAAAACATAAACACTTCTGAGATAGATATTTCATGTGACCAGGGATCAGGGAAATACTCAAGGAATGATTAAAAGTCAAATTTAGCCAATTGTAGTAGATTCTTTTTGATTTTTGGAATTGGTCAGTATATTATATTACAATTAGACATTCTCTGAGAAAGCCAATTTAGTTTCTATAATTGATGTGGACAAGAGAATCACATATTGTCACATCATGCTGATCCACATAGAAAGTGCCTTCAATGGCAGAGGCCAGTGCATAAAGGGTAAACGTGTTTGGTTCATGTCCCGGTCTGCCGATTAATGACATTAACGAAGTTTCCATTAGTTGTGCAACGGGGGGAAAGACATGGGCGTCCATGCGTTAAGCCACATGACCGAGGCAGAGATAAGAGAAAATGAAATACGTCTTCGAAGAAGACAGGAGGGGCCAGGAAGTGTCACTCCAAATTAGCCACTGGCCCAGTTTGTTGTTACTTCATTAACCTAACAGCCCCGGGAAAAATAAAGAGCGGGGTCGCAACCTTTAGCAATAGGGAGGCCCTATAGTTGCAAGCAGCAGATCCTCAAACTGTTACTGGATGTACATACTGTATAACTCATGGGATATGGACAGAATGAGTGATGCAATTTCAATGGATTTATTAGCCATGTTCTATTTTTAAATTGGAGAGCTTTGCTTTAAAAAGCTGTATCCTTTGTGGTTTACACACAAGAGTAAGGTACAAAAATATACTAGTTTTGTAATAACTCTCAAAGAGTTCTTCATTGTGTGTGCAGTGCTTCTATATTGTTATGAAACAAAGATGTTACTGAATTACTTTTAGTAATGATAATCACTGTAAATTATCATTATATATTTTATATAGAAGGCAAGAAAGGCAAGAAAGCTTTGGTCGACACAATAAAAGTTTTATTTCTGGGTAACTGAAGAATTAAATATTGTTGACTAATATTACACCTTGAAAATATCCCATTATTAGATGCTGTGCACTCTTAGTGTAGTGTTTGTTGCACTCTTGCACTCTTGGTGTTCTGCAAAACAGAGCAGCATGGTATAATGCTGTCCTTGTTGTTTGTAACTTGAGCAGAGCAGTAGCTCTTTATTTGCAGGCGGTGACTTTATTAGAGTCTATGGTTACAGACCTTTGGAAGAAGGGCTATTGTATTCTCACTCCTTCTCTGGCAAAGATACCCCCTCCAGTCCCTTCCTTTGCATACAGTTCATGCAATTTGGCTGGATAGGTCCTGCACAAAGTCCTATTCTATTGGAAGTTACTTAGCATTGGTCAGAGAGATTGGCACAGACAGGTACTTAAATATTTTTTAAACTCAAACATTAGCATATTTGCTGCATATATCTGTATCTCTCTCTCCCTCCCTCTCTCCCTTATACTGTATATAGGATCATCAATAGAGGATTCAGCTAGAAGCTCTGTGGACAAAGGCAGCAGGGTCCAGCATTGTCTACTGGGGCTCTATACCTGCATCTCCTACAGTACATCTGCCTGCTTGATATCACCTAGTAACCGAGCATGTAGTATTTACTCCACAGCTGAAATGCCATCAAGGGCTTGTAGCTGGCAGTGAAGCAATGAACAGTACAATGTACAACTAAAAATCCTACAAGAATCTTTCATGAGCTTTTTCAGTAGTTTGATATTGTTATTGCTGTCAGACTTATTCTTTAAGAAATCTTTTCCAAATTAAGCTATGAAGTTATAAGTGTCAACTGTATACAGTATGTACTGTAGAAGTCCAACATAGCATTTACTGGATTCATTGTACATGCCATGGAGACATACCTTGGACTCTAATGGCATTTTACATCCTCGAGACAAGAGTCACCTCTCTAATCTTACTGGAGAAGTGTTTGGAGAGGTCTTTTATCCCACCCATGTTTAACTGGATGCTCACACAAGAGCCATTCACCTCCGCTAATGGGGAGTGAGTGTTTCATTGGGGCCTGTTTGCCTCTCAGACCTCTGGAAGAAAGGTAGCCAGAGAGGAGACATTAAGAAAAACAGTTAATCTGCTGCAGTCTATCTGTGTCTGCTCAGGGAATGGACCAAAGCTCCTTGGTGCCTTCTCAAGTGCCGTCTCTTTACAACAACTATAAAAGTGCTAGATCAGGACTTTTGCTGGCTGCTCGATGAGAAAACATAAGTTTAACACAGGCCTTATGGGCATGGATTTTTACACCTTTGAACTTATATTAATAACATAACCTACCAGCCCACATATATATGGTACACCAACAACAAACATATTGAATAAATAATCAGTGAGATCTGAAATGCTGTAAATAAAATATTATTTAAACATTTTGGAATTATTAAATTGTCCCCTTTTTAAAAGCATATTGTGACACCTTTAAGGGTTCTTGACCAACAGTTTGAGAACAACTGTTTTGGGGGCCCTAAAATGGTTTATCCTGTCATTCTTTCATCTGATGAATTTTAATGTCGCAGAAATCCATGAGAGTCAGTGGGAATATTGACCAGTTTCTTTCAGGAAACAATTGAAATGCCTAATGCCACAGAAAAGAGCCTAAATACTGGAAAAACAAACAAGAAACCAAACAAATTCCCCCTTTCATGCCTCTATGGCCTTCAATTCTCACTGTAGCCTATAAAGATAGTGAATTATTGATTTTTAGCACAGTGCTGCCAATATCCATGGGTAATTCTCAGACTGCAGCTGATGAAACGTCCTGTTCTCACTAAAACGAACCAGAGGATATTTGTACTAGGGGAAAAAAAATCCTAGTCCCACTCACATTCACAGCCAGGTCAGTGTTATTTACCTTTCTTTGTGGCAGGTAGGGGTGGGGGGGCTTTTAACCCTAGACACCCTCTCTTTACTGGCCATTTATGGAGCCATCCTACTGTGGCGGGGAGCTACACCAAGGTCACCGGTGGCTAAAACGAGGGTGACCTGCTGTTAAAAGACATCACTGATAAACACAACAGGGCCTGTAGAGAATGGGGCTAATCAGGAAGGTAGCCACAATGGCAGGTAGCCAAGGCAAAGGTGGGGGCCGTTGTGTGAGAGAGGTAAATGACAGTGTTGTGTGGAGCTCTGAGGGAACTGGAGGTAGATCGAGGGCAGCGAAGTGGCTTTGAGCAAATGTAAGTCTCCCTGTGAGTTAACGCAGAAGGGGAGCAAGACATCTAGTGGGCAGAGTCAGACATGCAGAGTACGTACACACAGGTGTGCGCTGTTGGCGGACGAGAACCCTGGAAAAGTAAAACCCTCACACACCCACAAAAACACATTCACAGGTAGCCTCACACAGAAGCACATGCGTGTGTGGGTGGGTGGCGACAGATGCCGTATATGGGCTGTTGTATTCCCTGCTGTATGGAGGACCTGTAGGGTCTCCACACTGTCTGACAGTACACCAGGGATCAGCTGTGACATGCTGACACCAACCCCCCCCCCCCCCCTCCCCACCAATGTCACGCCCACGGCCATCTTTACACACCGTTCTTGTGCATGTGCTGCATGGGGGGTCATCACGTGCGCCCCACACTATGTTTATTCATGTCGCGTTGCATGGCAGTGACTTTTCGTTAAATTGGTGCACCTGTCAAAATATCAGATTTACTGTCGTTCTAAATTTGTGCTGTGGTATATATTTCTCAAAAATCACTCCAGTTCTTGTTTCTGCTCATGTCACCCTATCTGGCGAAGGTCTGTAGTAGACAGAAGAGATATTGTGAGGTTGTTGTAGGTTGTACTGCCCATGTTTGGCCAGCTGAGGCCATGCTTTCCTCAGGGTGAGCGGTGCGTGTTTCCAGCCGTTGCCTATAAATCTGGTTCACTTTCTCTTTCAGTCCAGCACACATGGGGTCATACATTCTGAGGTCAGGTTCAATATTTACACATCCAGGCACATTTATGTAAACATTTTCGAACAACATGTATGCAAATTTTTTTTAAAACACTTTTGGAGAGGCACAACATTGGATTAGAAAATACCTTAAATGACTTTATACAATTTTGAGTGTAGTTTTTTTTTTTTTTTTTACAAAAGCTCAAGCTAACCACAATGAAAGCTAGTTTGGTGTCTAGTCACAAACGTTCCTCTTTCAGCAGTTCACTACCTGGCTGGTCAATCTCTAACCAGGTGCAGACCCCCTCCATTGAAAACTACCTCGAGTCTGTCAAATAAGTAAGGCCGGGGAGATGTGTGGCCTGTGAAAGGGATATCCTCACCCTACTGGTGGGCTCAGAGACGCTCCTTTGTTTCCTAGCATGTCTCACATACTTTCCGAAGCCAGATAAGCTCCAGCGTCATGAAGCGCTGCTTTATATTTGGTCCCCGCACGTCCCCGAGAGGGCAGAGTGGGTCCAGGAAAGAGTGCCGGCATAAGAGCAGGTAGTATGTCCCCCTCCGCCCCACCCACCCGTATACCTCATTAAACAGCCAGGTATGTGCAGGAGCCCAGGTAAGGTGGATGCGAGGTTTTCACCAGAATACCTGCTGACAGATTTCTAAACCAAAGCAAAATAAATCTGCTTTCTAACCTAGCGTCTCCTTCAAGCCCCAGTCTCTGCTCCTGTCCCTGCACTCTGTGAGGAGTAGGGTTAGGCCCGGGATGCAGGGAGGGGGTTGTGAAGGGGTGGGGTAATGGCTGTTTCCTGAAATCGGATTAGCAGCTACCCTACACTTAGATTGGAGGGACTGGGGCTTTAGTTTAGCCTGCATGGCTCAAGACCACCCAACAGGTAAACAGGTACATTACTGTGGAGCGGGAAGAAAAAAGAAAGTTAATTACGCCGACTTGGATGGTTACTGGGCAAAAGTGAAAAAAAAAAATCAGGCAAAAATATAATTTTGTTATATTAAAATACAAAATACGCTGACATATTTGAATATATACTGTACATTAAATACATAAAAACAAGATACAATTGAAAAGTAAAAATAAATGAAACAAGCCTAACGTATTAAAACTGAACAAAGCAAAGATGAAAATGAACATATTCTGAACCACACATTTGTGAGGCTGTCCTTGTTGGACCAACTTTATGGGCACTTGCTACAGATCTGTCCGCACCCGGGCCCTCCAAGATATCTAAAACTCACACTGTCATGCTGCTGCCATTGCGTCCTGCGGAAAAGCCTCCTGGAAATTAGTTTTTGGCAACTGGCTCACAAACGCACTCTCCTGTCTGCCGCAAGCCACCGAGGCTTTGTTAGGCAGGCCTGCTCCAAGCCCAGAGCCTTCAAGACCCCCATTATGCAGCAGGACTCAGCGGGGCAGAAAGACCAGGAGTGTTTTCGCCAGTCATGTGGGCACACAGGCATTATACACTCTTCAGTGGCACTGTGGATATTTTGTGAGTCTTACAAACAGAGGGGGAGGCCTGCAAGGCTGCAAGGAGAAGTTTTGATAATTGGGAGTTATATAAGTTCCTAAATCCTGGCAGGAGGATTGTAAGTTTTTTTTTTCCCCTCCTCTTCCGTCTTTTCCCTTATTGTGTTTTTTGAAAAGCTGTGTGTGAAGGGCCCTCTGCGAAGGTGACAAATCCTTTGACATAAATCATTGTGTAAAGGTTAAAGGAAAACAGTCAAGTCCTCAGTGAGAAGAGCCTCTAATTGCCTGCCTCGCTCCAACCCTTTTGAGCACTGTTTTACAAATTAAACAACAGCTCATACTCGCTGCTGTATAAGTGTGTGTGCAGTGTGCGCAGTATGCTCGCACATTGCTGTGTGTGCATGCGTGACTGTTTGCGTGTAAATCACAGTGTGTGTGTGTGTGTGTATGTGTACCCCCTCCACCCCCAATGGCTGCTTGTATACTTAAGCTTGCTCCCAACCTCACCATGCGCTCCCTAAATGCCTCCATTGATGTTGTCAACATCTACAGAGAAGGGTATCAGCTGGGGCCACACTGGGAGAGCCGCTAATCAGTGCTGGACAAACTGTGGGCTCCTAGCTTGCCTCTCAAACATCACGGGTTCTGTCAGGGGCCCCAGAGTGCAAAAACAGGCAGGATGAGATGCTTTGATTGTACTCATGCCTCCCGCCTCCCTTCACAAAATCACACAGGGGGAACGTGTGTTTGCAGATGCAGGAATGCATAGCCCTCCCCTGTGTGGCAATGCATGATCCGTTATCAAAACATTGTTGCCACTTCTGTTGCCTTCTATGTTAATAAAATGCGCAGGAGGGAAGGAGGTACATATGTTAGGTAGATGTTGAATAATTGAATAAGAGACCTATAAAATGGGATATTATGCATTTCCAGCCCGTAGAAAACTGGGGAAACAACTTTCATTTCAATTAAAAGACCCTGAAGACGTACCATATTACACTTGCAGATAATGGTGTCTATTTGAGATGCGAGGTGAGAACCGCTTCGGTTTTAGATTGGGTGTCCTGAATGACAACAACCAACCACTTAGCAGTAGAGCAATTAGCAATGATGTGTGTATCGAATTTCTTCTGGCAAAACAGGTGTTTTCAAGTCATGACAAATGCATGCAACCGGGTCAGAAGAGGAGAGAGGAGACCGGTACCATGTCAGCATACTGCAAGTTATCTGTGTTTTAAATGGCTACGTCTTTCAATCAGTGATTGAAGCTGTCAACCGATACTCTTCTATGTCAAATGGCTATGTGTGTCAGAGAGGGAAAGGTTCTGGGTTTTGTAAATGTATTTATGAATGCATGATTTCTTGTAAGTGTGTATATTGTTCCCTCCTCTTGCTGCCTAATAACTGGTCATCCCAGCTGTGTGTGTGTGTGTGTGTGTGTGTGTGTGTGTGTGTGTGTGTATAAAGCTGAGGCTAGCCAGGGAATTGGGGCGGAACTTGGCCCCAGTCAGGCCAGCGTGCATGGCAGGGACCAGAAAGCCTCCAGCAGTTCGTTTCTCTCTCTCTCTGTGTCTCTGACTCTCGTCCACAGGGATTTTGAGTCTTGATTTTGAATTTTGTAGCCTGAGCTGTAGTCTCAGCCTCTTCCGTCCATTAGCACAGCGTCACATAAGCAACTCTGTGCTGAGCGTCTGAAACTTGACTGCACTTTCCGGTGATGAAGTCGATATTCATTTGCTTTTAGCATTGTCACTCACAAGTCTGTATCCATAATTCTGGTGTGCCGCTAGTACAGTGCTTTATTGAGTTCAGTTTTTCTTTTATTATAACCAGTGACTATACTTATTTAACACATTTACAAGACTTGCAAACAGCAAGTGTGTTGTTATGGTTCCCAACAAATTCCTCAGTGTAAGTTTAATGTTTGACTTGGTCATTGAGTTATGTAGTTGGTCGTCATGCATGTCAATCAAAATACATCTCCTGTCAAGTAGGCGGGTCTTGACGCGGTTAGCCAGCACTGTGTCCCAGACTTTACACACGTAAAGGCTGTCTCTGCAAGGACTACCTGAACTGCACCCGCCTAGTTGCGGAAGGGGAAAACCCTGATTCAGTCATCTGCCGATTTAATGATGGTTTTAAACTTAAGCAAGGTGATTTACTTATAACAGGAGGTGAATGGGTACTTAAACATGAGGCTTTTTGGAGGTCATGGAGAGACTTCCTCAGCATCACAGTTTGGTGTTCCTTTGCACAGATCTCACCCTTCCCTCCTTCATAAAGCCAGCATGGAGCCAGCAAGGAGTCCCAGCCACTGGTTAAGCATTTTCATGCTGGATTTGAAATCAGATTATAAATGAGTCTGCTCAATTGACTTAATGGATTTGAAGAGACCAGATCCTATTAATACAGGAATGAAAGAGACAGGGGGGAGGGATAGGGGGTGGCTTTGCCCCCGAGTGGTACCACAAATGGCACTAGCAGGCTAATCTGCCATGCAAATGAAATCCTGCCTCAATTCATCGGCATCTCTAATCTCCTCTGTTACACACCTTTTATTTGTTGTGATCTGATATTGGTAACAGATACAGTCTAGCCACAGTCTGGCATAACACAATGACATTCAAGTGATTACTCTTGGGGAAGTTGGAATTTGTGCTGCTATCCTCTGAGAAGGGAGCGGTAGGAATATTCAACATTGTTTTCAGATTGGGAATGACATGTTCTTTTCGTCTCAGGAACTTCTGTAGACTCAAAATTCTGCCTGCCGGAGTTCCAGGCAGGATTATGGTCCTGTTGAGAATGAGTGTTAATGAGGAGGAGTGGTGGTATTTGGGTTGTACCAGAGCTTAACTCACCCTTTTCCCTGTTGTTTTAATGATGTACTTTGGTTCATTCCTCGTAAATCATACCTCTTGCGCTGTGTTTCTGTCATACTGTCAGAAGTAGCTGTAAAAACACATACATGTAAAATATGCTAATCCGATTTGCACCCAATCATGACAAGGGATTATACTATACACTACCGGAACTACAGAAATCTGTCCCCAGACTTTGCATCCAGAAGTTTAACCCTTATGTGACTGCAGTAGAAGTTTCCCTGGACTAATATTTTTTTCTGAAAAGAAAATGAATTGGTCTCAAACTGTATGTTGCTATTTGCAAAACAGACTTTCCATGTTTTTGTTAAAGTTTGCCTTCCATATTTGTTGAATAATTTGTTTAATTTAATAAGAGAATAATACATGCAAATTAGTTTATGCACCCAAACATGCACAAGTGCATATTCAGTTTCACACACACACACACACCAGCAACATACATTATAGTTACAAAACAACCATAATAGAATTTTTCTAGGTACATTGATAAGCCCAAAATGGTGCCAAAATAGCATTGTTCAAATCCTCACCCTTCCCTTCCCCTTTCATGTCTGAGTAACTTCACGTTTGAATCGAGTCCACACCGCTGCAGGTGGCAGGTGGTCAGCATACTTGGTGCATTTGTTAATGCTTCTTTTCAGTATACATGTCAACCGTAGGAGTCTGTGTATATCATCTTTGTCTAGTACAGAAGTGGAAAATGCATAACTTAACCCCATGACTTTCCAGGTTTTAGTTTATCATAAAATGTTAGACCAATCACTGCAAGAGAAACTGCTTTTCCAGGACAAATATAGACTAAATACGGAATCTATCCCGTATCTTTGATATCAACATCCTGCCAAATAAAAATGAATATCCACCTTTCAAACAAAGGTATGCCTGGGAGTGTGGACCTCATTTCAAGCACAATTAACTTGAAATGGAGTGCTGCAAGATCAATAGTCCCCAGTTGATCCAGAGGGAGCTGTCAGTCTATGGAAATGGCACACATATGGTAATATCCCCAGCTTAACAACAACTTAGAGGATTTACTGTTGCCGTTTTCAGACCCACATGAATAACAAACAGTGGGCCACCCCCTGGGAACCATTTTGTTTTATCCCAGCTTCAATTAATCTTTAAGGGGGAGGATACCATTCAGTAGAAATGGCAGGGGGGATATGAAGAGGGCGTTTGTAGATGTGAAAGGTATACTGCTAATTATGAAAATTACAAATAGACTATCCACTCATGCAAATTCAATGATCTGTAAGCGCTATTGTTCCATTTCTCACAATGAACATTTTCGTCATAGTGGAATCCTCGCATTTTCTACTGCTGTCACTGTGCATATTTTCTCATTAGTAATTTTTTTCCTCATCTGTGAGAGCTACTATTGATACACACTGAGATATTTCCAGTGTTATGATTTCTTAGACTGATGAGTGCAATGAGACCTCCAGAGATGCATATGGATTTTACTTCCTGAATGCTGACTGCACTTCTCTTCTTTTAGCCTTGGGTCAGAGACCTGTAGCATAGCTACTTGCTGAGAAGAAATAAATCCGTGAATGGCTGGCAAACATGCTAGCTTGTGCGCCTGTGTGGTGTCATTAAGTCCGATTCATTTAGCAGAATCGGGGGTGGACAGGCAGCGCGAATGGACAATCCACCGTCACCTGAGATAGCAATGGAGCTTAGGTCAATTCGAAATTGATTTACCTCAACTCAGCGATTGATAAAGTCCGTTTAGGTTAAACTGCAGAGTTCTTGGCTGGACGTGCACTTTGGGGAGTTGGTATTGGAATTGACTTCTGTGTGTTGCCCTCAGCTCAAGCCAGGTGAGAAATTGAGTTACAGAGCACAATTTTAGAGCGATAGATGACCTCTATGACAGTTCTACAGTTTGCGTCTACCTCACTCTAACTCCATCTGAAGAAAGTCAGTTGATTGAACAGAAAATAGGTCTAAGGGGAGAATCCATAAGATTCCATCCAAACTGCTGTAAACCTCTGAGTCTTCTCAAGAATCTGAGTGCCTGTAAAAAGCAGTTACTAGGAAACGGTTATTAGGAGAACGTTGCTGTGGCCACGTCACTTAATGGCCGCTTGGTGGAAAAGATGTAGAGCACCCCCCTGGGCTGCTCCTTGAAGGAGCAGCACAGGGTCCGCAGTGGAAGCGGAGAGACAGGAGAGCACCAGAGGCAATTCCCTGCCGCTGTTGCCCAGGGAGCGTGTTAAACTAAATCTAAATTGCTACTATGATTTCGTCACTTGCCTCAGATGGAAGCGAAGTGATGCCGGGTAAAGAAATGAATGGGAGCGAAAAAAGAAAACACCTCAGCGCTGGGCCTGTGGCTCCCTGACTCTAGCCTTTATCATGTAAATAAAGGGAATGGGTTGGGGTGGGGGTGATTCCCCAGCCGCCACTTGGGCCAAATGCAACTTTCCTGTGCGTTTGGCCCACAATGAGGGGGATGCATTTTGAGGCCTCAGTTTTAATTTAAGTCGAGTGGCAGCTGAAGGGGCACCGGGGACCTTGTCTCGCGGCTGCCACGCTCGCTCGCGTGGAAGGAGGGGAGAGCTCAACCTGGTGCTGTACATTTCAGTGCACAAGATCTCTTCCACAGCTCCATTACTGATAAGTGTGTGTGTGTGTGTCTGCGGTGCACACACCTGACTGGTGTTCCCACTCCAGCACCTCTTTGGTTTCCCGGGGAGGAAACGCGCTTCTTGCTTCAGTGTAACATTTGACTCATTACTATCTGAAACAGCACATCAGTTCACTTATTATGTCTTAAAAAATCCTCCCGGTGTCTCAAAGAGTAAAGGGGGGGGGGGGGGGAACCACCACAGAGGCGCTGCCTTGAAATTGACAGCTGTTATGTTGCGGGAGTGTTGCTGTGCCATCTGCTGTCTTTGCCAGAAAACAGAAAAGGGTTAATATTCTATGATGGGTGATAGCGATGGCAGTCTTTTTTCCCTTTTTTTTTTGCACTGCCAGAGTGAAATACCAGGTGCCAGGAGTCTGTGCACCCGATGGAGAATGTCCCCTCAACATTAGCATGGCACCATATCGACCAATGTGGCTAATTTACTGGGTCAAATGCGATTGGGAAGCAGCCAAAATAACAGCCGTACCAGCAGAATGGCTTTCTAACAGTAAGGCAGGGAAGTGAAAAGGTACATCTCTGGCTAGCAATGTGCTCTCTGCAGATAAAGTATGAATGCAGGAGAGCTATTAAAAATGCTTCTCTCTTATATCAGGTAATTCTGCTCCGGAGTGATTTGTTTACTTGTTCAGCCCGGTTTTATATTTGCCTCTGTGAGTGTGTGGGTTGTGTTGTGTTTGGGTCTGCGCTGCAGAGCTGTCATTATTCATTGACCACAGATGTAAATGGATCTAAACAATGGGACACGCGTACTGCGGGTAGTGATTGCCCCTGGAGAGGACAGGGCCTGCTGAAATTAATAGGCCTCCCGTGGCTAAATAAGCAATAGAAAAATAAGCCTAAATGTCCCCACAATCGGGTGACAGACAGGGCCTTAGAATCTGAACAGCAGGTAGTTATTATATCAATTGCCTGAGAGGGACATATTGCAGACCCAACATGCCACATCAAAAACATCACACCGCACTAGATTTGTGTCATTATATGTGCATTAAGAGGGTGTAACTGGCGAATAAAGCTAATTTGCTTTGCAGTGTTTTCTGGTATTTGACGGGAAAGCAGCTTGTGGATTTAAATAACACATTCTAGTGTGCTAGTTCTCTCTCATTACGGAAGACATAAAGTGAAAGGCCATGCACTCGTGTCATCAAAATGAGATCAGTTAATTTGACCACAATAGTAATGTCATTTTCAGGTAAGAAGGTAAGGAATTACAATCCATAAGAGTTTCAAAAAAAGGAATTACACCTATTAATCAGGAAATATCACATATGGACACTCGTGTGCCCGAAGCGATCAATTCTCTAGGAAAACAGCAAAAAATATGGCCATCAATGTGCTCCTGAGCTGGAAGACACTTTTTTGAGCCACCGGCTCATTTAGAATTCTGCGGACTGGTTTACACAATGGTCCAACATTTAAAGTGAGCGGCAGGGGGTAAATTAGTGCTCCGAGATGAATTATCATACAATTAAGAACCCCAGACTGTGCCAAAAAACAAAACGCACAATATGGAAGAAAGCCCTACTTTTTCACTCATTCATCAGGGACATCTAATCCATTACCGGCATTCTATTCTCTTCCCTTCCTATCCAGTCATGGTCATCTTGAAGTTCTTTAACACTAACGTTGTGTAATGGTACATATTGATATGCCACAAGTATTTCCTTCTCTTCCTGTATGGTAATTTGAAGTTTGTATGTGAAAGTATATATTTCTTTATCTGTTGTGGTGTCTCTCTCTCTCTCTCTCTCTCTCTCTCTCTCTCTCTGGTGATAAAGTTGTGGGAGCTTCTGAGCTCTGTGAAGGGATGGGGAGCTGAGGTGGTCAATAATCTATTACTGCACACAGCCCACCACAGAGTGACAAATGTCTGTTAGAGAAATGGGCCCACAAAGGTCAGAGCTGGGCTACTGACCCCACTGCCCCACGGCACTCCAAACAGTGAAATATACTTACTGTATATATATATATTTACTGTGTGTGTGTGTGTGTGTGTGTGTGTGTGTGTGTGTGTGTGTGTTACATATCCCCTCCTTCCTCTTTCTTCCCAGTTAATTTCTTTTTCTTTTTCTCCACAATTTCATTCTTTAAAGACGTAAAGAATAACTGTCAGAAACATCATTTATACAAATATACAGTATGCAATTTAAGTGTAAAGGCGCTATATGCTATTATGTCTCTGTGTATTAACGTGAAATAATGTATACATTTAAAATAAGTTTTTATGAATTCATTTCTTCATTTCTGAATCGTATGTAATGAGTGCAACACCAAATAAATCACTGGGTGGAATCTGCTTATCCCTAATATTCTATACTTATTAAACTTTAAAAAAAAGTCACCCTTTATTATGAGGTATATGTTCAAATTCCTCCCTTCCTAGACACTTATGTGCAATTTATTTTGTTTATCAAGCCTTTTGAGGAAATGATATCACTACAAACAGCTCAGAAACCTAGCATGATGCCTGACTATGTATGCTTTAGTCTGGTCTATTTTCCTTAAAACGGTGTGATTTGCCAGCATGTGTTTGCCAACAATGGGCTTGGCTAAGACACTGGCTTTTAGAAAGTGGGAGAGGAAGTCTCTAATCCATGTCACTGTTCTACAAACAAGGAAAACAAACAGCCTTACGTTTGAGTTGAAATAACATTGTAACATCTACAGTATGAACACACACATACCTCAATATATTCTTCTTATATGGTATATGCCTATTCTCAAATATCACAGCCAGCATACTTGGAGAAGTGCTACAATTCCAGCAGAAGTTACTATATGTGTTAAATGCCATAGTAAAACTAAATGTATTACTGCAACACCAAATTATATAAACTAATGTCTATATATAAGAAATCGGTACTAAATACATGTGGATTTAGCTGTCACTTCACTGTCAGTGATGTCATGGCGCAAATCTGTGGCAGTGGTAAAAGTTGCCTGGGAATTGATATGGTGCTGAGTGCCCGAAATCCGGGAGTCACCCTGAGAGCCATTCAATGGTCTCTGTCTATCTGCAGTCCTGCAGCCATGTAATAATGATAGGAGTGGACAGTGGCCATTTAAGTACCAAATCAATAACAAATTAAAAATTTTCAGCAGCGCAAGCCACACAATCACAATCACCTGTAATTAGCCCTGACAGACTCATCACCTGGCTCCCTATTCACACACTGTCTTGCTCGGTTCACACTCACACATTGTTCTCTGACCATTGCTTTTAATTCACATTCAATGTAGTCCAGGATTTAGGACATGTTTGTGTTTGTCTCCAAATATCTTTACTGCCCGTATAGTGATATAATTTCTCCCTTCCTAATGTCCCCATTAAAGCTATAGTGCAGAGACAGAGCTACCCAATACCTGAAGTAGGTTAAGCAGAAACACATGGGCCTAGCTTGGCAGTGTGCTGGGGAAAATGGGCTGGGACCTGATTTAGATAAAAGCATAATGACCCACAGGCACTCCTATAATGAATAGTGTGTCCTCCAAACCTTTTGTTTTCCCAGCTTGCTTCATTTGTCATCTTCATACGAATAAACAGCGCTATTTCATCTATCTGTCCCTACATGGGTTTATGAGGCACATATATGCTAACAGCAGGATATGTGTAGCCTACAAACAAGCTTGTTTTTGGCCTGTTTCCATTGAATGGTTATCAAGAAAATCTCCATTGCAAATTACTTTGCAACGAAACGTAATCCAATCCGTCATTCGCCGAGTTCATGTAGAAACTTTGGCAGTGTTTGGAATTCTCAGCATGATCGGTGTGTCAGGATGTTTGATGGGAAAACACCAGAAATGGTATATTTAGCTAATATAGATTTTGTCAACAGGTTTAGCCAAAGCTGCAAACAGAAAGGCCAGATTTATGTTATTATATAGATTATATCTCACCAAAAGTGAGACTTTGATTAAAAAATAAATTAAACAAAATAAATATATTCATAAATACATATAGATTGGATACACACTTACAATTCTGGCTAATAATGTCATACTAAGCTCAAGTACATACTATTAGTATACGCACTTTACAAAGTATTCAGACACATGGTGAATATAAGGTGGGCTCCTCATGTCTTCCTTCTATCTTGTCTACTGCTGATCAGGTGGAAATTAACTGCACCTGAATGATGTGCCAACACCCCTACTGGGCTGGGAATGGGCACATTGGCTCTCCTGTATCTAATAGACTTGCACCTCATTTGGCCTATAAAGCATGTGAAGGCTCCCAAGGGAGGTTTAGAAGCGAAGACACACACATATGCATGCACGCATACACACTAGTAGAAAGGTCTACACTAGAAGAAACGGACAAGATGGAGAATGGATATATAGACAGGGATGACGAAAACAGACAGACAGACAATGGGACACAAATAGGATAGGCCCATTCAATCCTTGCGCTTTCCTATTTGTGTCGGTCGACGAGGACAAAGCCTGAATATAGGCCGTCCAGGACCAGCCAAACACAGTGAGGGCAAACTGGGGACAATGCCGTCCCTTTCCCTCCTTCATAACAACAGACCCTCCTGTCTGACCCGCTAACCTCTGTCACCGACAATATGCGTCACAGCAGCGATGACACTGTCAGACCCTTCTCTCCCCAAGTCATCCCTCCTATGCCACCTCAAGTCCCCCGGGCCTGCCTCATCAGGATTATGCACAAGACTTTCAGAATGTGGCCACTGCTTACGTTGCATTTAAATAACTTTGTTAAATAATAATACTGTACCTTTTTGTTATTTTACTGCATCTTACTACTTTAGGATACTTTGGGGAGTCATTCATTGGAGGAATGAGTTGTCAAACAATTCTCTCACTCGCGCAAGTTAAAATATATTTTCTTATATTCTATTATCAGTCTTTTAAAGTTTGGCATTTGACTCATGTCAAATGGAAACAACAATTTGAAACTCTGTCCACAGTTAATGCTAATGTTTGTATAAACATTTTAAAATTAGCTGATGTCCTTACAGCTAACTATTCTAGAATATGATAATTATATGAAGTGTATACATGACATTTAGACCAAATCAATTTCATATTTAGCCTCTTACCCCAACAATACAGTATATCCATAGTAGCTTAACAATAAGCCACCATCGGATATAGCTTTTGATAATAAACTCCATGTTTATGAAGAGGCCCTAGTGCAAATAGGCACTAGGGCTACCACTACACCTTTTTGTCTGGTGTAGTGGCTTATTGTCTACATATTAATTGAGCCTCCGTATGAGTTTCAACATCATCTTGACTGGTCTAAGCTGAGGAGCAGCTGAGGTTAAGTGGTCTCCTTGCTTGTGGCACCCATCCTCTCCTTTGATGTGACAGCTGGGGACCAGAATGTTACCATAGTTACCCCCCCCCCCCACCCACCCCCTTTCATTTTCTATCGAGGTACCCTGAGACTGCTCATTTGAAACAGATATACATAAATATACCAAGTCTATAGATACACACAAAAATCAGTAAATTCCGAAAAATTATTTCACTTGGTGATTTCCATCTGCTCCCCTCTCCCTCTTCCTTCTAATCTCCTTAGTGAGTTACGATTGAATAAGAAGCGAACAGTGAATACTTATTTGAAAAAGAAACCATTCTTTTCATGCCCTCGGAAGTTTAATTTTTATCTATTAGAACTGATTACAAAAAATGAAAAGCAGTTTTTTGGAACCGTAAAAATAAATTCCAATCACTGAAGAGAAGTGCGTTTCAGTTTGTTTTGTTTAACTTGGCAAATTTTACTCTGAAGGTGGAAGGATTCCAATAGATAAGTCAGTGATCAGGAACATAATTTCAAATATTATTTTCCAATAACACACTTCATAGACCAGGTTCATGTGTGCCAAACTGAGAAAAAAAAAACGATACAACTTGTGCTCATTGACAATTGACTGCAGTGTAAATGGACCTGGAGGAAACGGAAGAAAGCATGGGTTTCCAAATCTATTCCTGTATCTAACTTCTGAATGATGGAATCTTGAGTCAGAGCCTGAATACAGTAATACCTGCTTACTTTTTGTTTTGCTTCTGAAACCATTAAAATTGCAAGCCGTCATTAATATGCAATTTACTGTTTTATTTGTGGCCTCAGGTATATCAGCCTGTTTTAAAAATCAATAGTGTTAAGAATCAAAGAGGATGCTCATTTACACACAACGACAAATGAGACTTGAATCTGCAGATTGTGACACATGCAAATGTTGACATTCCAACTAACATACTTTTTTTTACATTAACTTAACATTTTACACGGTATATTGCTTGTAGATCAGCAAACTGCTGTGGGGAAACATACAGTGAGGTGATGAATAAACTTTGTCTTTCAATATCATAACCCATGCAGTGGAGGAAAAACACTGACCACCTGTCATCATATGATGTAATAAATAAATGTATTTCAACAGACTAGCAGAAATGATGATTTGCACAAGATACATTTGAATTTTGTGACAATATATTGTACTTTTCTTTAAGTACAATATATTGTCATATTTAATATTGCACTCAGTGCATTCTTCTAAAAGTAAAAATATTGCCTTGCCAATGATGGCATGCATTTCTATTTTAAATCCAATCATTAAAGACAATAAAACTTTATATTTTACCATCCTGCGTGTGGCATAATTACCAAATAAATGTTGAAACAAAAGTTGTGATAAATAATGAAATGTTGCATTTCTGCAGTGGAAATGAAATGGCTTATGCTTATTATAGTATGTAGCTACATCTGTGTGTAGCCTGTGTTAACCCTTCATCGTGCCAGACCTTCCTCAGCAGTAACACTGGGCTGTTAACATCCAGGCTGGGAGAGCAGGAGAACAGGGAGATTGGGATAAGAGACACCCAGGAAGCTACGGGACCAGCAGGCTTAGATTAGAGGACATTTGTTCCACAATATTGCTGCCTCCTGGTTTCCTAAGGCTGGCGCGTTTGCACAGAAGGTGCAGGCAGATATTTGGGCAGCGGCCAAAGCCTTTTCTTGCTAGCGGGCCACCTCAGCAGAGCTGCAGGTGCTTGAGAGGGGCTCCCCACTGCTTCCTAGTGTGGTGTGTGTGTGACCCCACAGGCTGATGGAACAAATGCTGGGCTGGGAAAAATAAACTTATCTCATTTGGATGACAACACATAGCCTCGGGTTAGCATAGCGTGTACCAGTTTTGAGAAGCAAGTCGGATAGGGTCAGTGTCTCATCTTCCTTTTGTGAAGAAGATAGGACATTTGTCTCCACAATTGATAGTAAATTAATCACTGGGTCCTGGGATCTGCCATGGCTTTTGATAATCAAAGTTTCCATGTGTAGGTTTGCACTTTAGCCAAGCTTTTCTGAATATCCCCAATATCATTGCTGATTGATAAGTGCAGTCATCCAATGTGCTCATGTGCTGCATGTTTCAAGGGAGGTGGATGACTGGGAAACGTTAAGAGGTAATCACCTTGGAGGTGCCCTCCTCTTCCGCAGCCCTGAGAGTCCCCAGTAGTGGCTCTCTGACCTGGCCCTGAACCCTGAGGTGAACCCCATCACGCGGAGGTGTTAGGGTGCCATGCAGCATGATGGATCACCCCTCTGATCTCACAATCCCGGCCAATCACAGGGGGCGAGTGGGAAGGGGGTGGGAGGGCGGGTTTCTCTCTGTCGCTATAATGATCGGCAATGATTCGGGTCCGGAGTATTCAGATGATGGATGAAGCCTCTCAGAGGGTCCAGAGAGAGAGAGAGGGGAAGGGGGGGGGAGACAGAGGGGGTGAGTGAGGACAGGCCATTCAATGTCTGTTGACAGCATCGCAGCTTTAGCGGTTGTTCACAGCCTCACATCTTTGTCATAATGAAGTGGAGATACTTAACCCTGGAGTATAGGGGTGAGGTCTCTGGGTGCTGTGCTGGTGATGTAGAAGGTGACCCCTCCCCTACGGGACACGCCCACACATTGGTGACCATTTTCCCAGATGATATGCTAATTCCTATGACCTTAGGTTTAGCTGGGTTACTCCCACATCTATGCTGATGAGAGAATGATGAACTCGGCAAGCTGTAAGAGGGCATAGTGCTTTTGTTTATATAGCTTGGGTGAGGATGTCAAGGTTTATAATGCATTTAAACACTCTTAGACATATTTTATTATGTTTTTGGCTACTATGACAATTAGGTTTTCGTATTGTAACTATAATGCAGTATGCAGTGATAACACAAAAAATTACCATCCATATATACGTATTTGTAAAATAATGAAGTAAGAAACATTAATGTATATCTACACTGAAATGGTATTTGAAACTGGGCTCTGGCCTATGTATATAATACATGCAGCACCAATATCTGGCCTTGGATTTGGGTAAGACTGTCTGGAGCTCACATGAGCGCATGCATCGTGGAGCAGGGGGTACTCATCCAATCCCCACCCAAAAACCCGGTCCCCCGGTGCGGGGAATTACTGGGCCTCTCCCAGCTCCCAGTAACCCCTTCATTATCCACACACCAATGGGTCCGGATCAGATTCAGCCCTTCTGCACGGGGGGGGGGGGGGGGGAAATAGGGAAGGAAGGGGGCTACAGTCTATGCATCTGAACAATGGTTAAGAAATGGCCTCCTGAATTGGAAGTGCTACGGTTCGGTTATGGATGCTACAGAGGCGGTTTGCCTCTGTATAATGTTTTTCTTTCATCTGGGTCTTAATAATATTTGTAATATTTTAATTTCCTGAATTCTTGTTTGTTGCTTGTTGTTAATTGGACAAGCAGAACTGCTGAATTTAAGAGACAAACTGGTCTTTGATCCTAAAAGGGCTCTGTTCTGTGGCTACAGTTGTGCTCTCCTTGGCAATTCATTTTGGGCAATTTGAACTTCACCTTCTATGTCACCCTCTTTCTCCTTGTCTTTTCCTGCCTTTCTTTACCCTTTTCATTTTTAAATTAACCTCCTAATGGACCTCATCTGTCCAGAGAGAGCTTATTAAGCAAGGCCCCGCTCCCATCCAACAGGCCAGCCGTAGAAGGCTTCAGGCCCCGCCCACCTGTC
This sequence comes from Aphredoderus sayanus, assembly GCA_027564795.1. Taxonomy (NCBI): domain Eukaryota; kingdom Metazoa; phylum Chordata; class Actinopteri; order Percopsiformes; family Aphredoderidae; genus Aphredoderus; species Aphredoderus sayanus. Next base: position 2,707,273 of record JAODUG010000007.1, read on the forward strand.
CTGTACTGCCCTTCAAACGAACAGCCATCCTCACATAGGAAACAAAATGAAGAAGAAAATGTTGGAGTAGAAGTGGCCAGCCACAAATGGAGTTCATTAAATATAGGTAATTATCTCATAGACCTAACCTGAACCACAGAATTAGAGAGTTTTAATTGCTTTATCACCTGGGCCTTGTGAGCTCAGCAATCAGCCTGATTTGTTTTAAATGAGCTGCCATGGGATGTGGAGACATGATGCTCCCTAGCTGCCCTACAGCACCCACAGATTGAGCTGGTGGACTGGAAGGTAAAGAAGTGAGGCCTGCATTTGTCAGTAATACATTTAAAGTCTGCAGAATGATTGGACATCAACAGTATCCACTCCCTAAAGCGCCCTTTCTGCCCTCTCTGTTGGCAGAAACAATCATCAAAAACAGCCGTTAAAGAGCCCGAATGTGAGTGGAGGTTTAAACGCCCCACCACTAACTCCCTAAGGATAGGGTATAGTCTTGGGATTTAAACGCCAATGTTACTGAAGCAATTAGCATATTTCTGTGTTAAAGGAGGGAAGCGTGACAGTGTTTTCTGGGATGTCAGTATGAATCATTAAAAGGCATATTTTAATTAGGGACATGTTAGTTAGTTACCCTAAAAGGATTACCATTCCTTGTTAAGGCTTTAGATATGTTTTACATTAGAGTTCATTGAGGGAACAAAGGCCCACCCTTTATGAAAAGATACGTCTTATAGCTGCCAATTTGAAAATCTGTGTAGAATGCTATTAATTTTTAATAATGAGAACAATTCTTATATTGCCAAGTACTATTTGATCTGATATGGGGGGAAAAGTGATTGTCACTTTCAAAGAGCATCATTGGAAACCATCTCACTGTATTGTACACTTTCAAATGTTTATTTAACCAAATTCAAATGTCCTTATTGTTTACAATGTGTTACATGTAAACATTTTTTATTTTATTTTTAAAGTGTAAGCATGCTTCCTTCTCTTTACCTTCATGAGGAGAGATATAAAGGCAATATGCTTTACAGCAGTCTTTCTGAAGATGCAGTGGGTTCTGCATGACTGTTTGGATCAAAGTGTAGTTATCTCTCCTATTGAGCTGTTCTAACCTCTGTCTTCCCTCATTATGGGCTGGACAAAGCAAATTTCCCTCCGTAATCAGCACCCAATATGCAGGTCAGCCATCACAGAAAACACTAACAAGCAAGCAATGCAACGAGAAGCAGGTAAATAAAGGATAAAGTAAATAGACAAATATCTACTGGATGTCATAGATGCTCAATAATTGATTTCCTTTCTGTTAGTTGGGGGGAGTGAGCGGAAAAAAGAACGCTGCTTAGCTAGAGGTTCTACTAAATTACGTTCACCTCTTGCGTGTGTGTAGTCAGCAGTCAGTCAGCAAAGTCAACTTGAACTGCTTGGGAGGGAAGCACAGATTCCTATGTTGCCCTTTATTTTAGTTGTGAATGGAGTACTGTAGTCGTCTATTGCAGCGCTTTGTAGCTTGACATAAGACATGTCGTTTCTATCCCTATGCGAATAATGGCTTTGGATAGGGATGCATTTCCTGTGTTTCCATAATCAGTCTAAGGATATCTGGAGTAACAGGAGTGTTATTGGAACCCTGCAGCTGTGTTTTTACATTTCTCGCTCACCTGCTGTGGTTACAACACCCCTACTGGGGATTATCTCCAAGAGGATTTGCAGTAGCGAATGCCTAGAGGGGAGAAAATATACACCACATGAATTCCTGACCTGTGAACACATATGATGTTGCCAGTGAGGATGAGATTTAATCAGGTTTGTAGCAACATACAGTAGGGAATGAGCTGGGATCAATTCTCCAAAGTGTTATTCACAAGTACAGGCAGAAAAATGAATGTATAACCTGAAGCACATCTTAATTCATTTGTTTTTTATGTTTTTATTCTAATGCAGTGGTGCGGTGAATTCAGTTTTTTTTTCTTCAAAACACTACAAGACTAACCCGTTACACCATTCTGTGGTGAATGCTGTGTTAACCTACATTTCTAAAGAGGTGGTAATTGGAGTTTACTGTACATTATAATTTTAAGTAAACTGGATGTACACTGGAAAGCAGTTTGTATTTTATGCAAAAATTACAGATACATCAGATTTGTACTAATATCCTCCCCTGTCTGAATGTGGTTTATTCACCCCTCCACCTCTAATATGTGCCAAATATGCCATGAGCTATGAGTAAAGGATTATGTTCAGTACACTAGCAATATCATCACTTTCCCTGTCTGACTGTCACTTAGCCCTGTCTCAGAATAACGTCCTGCCCTACTTTGCCAGTTCTTGATTAAAATGTTGACTTTTTGCTGGGTAATAACCTGATTAATGTAATTGAATGTAAAAGGGTGTAGCTCAGCAGCACTGCTGATCACTGGAGATGGATTAGGAGAGAAGGCTTTCAAATTGAATACAGTTCTCCCTCCTCAGCCTGTTAATTGTGCCGTTTACCACTACCTGAGTCAGTGACCAGTGCTATTTAGTCTCTCTAATGATGATGCACAGTCCGACCCTACCTCAGATAATTAAAAAAGCCTTCCCCAGTCCCAGCCCCCATCTCTCTCTCGATCTTGAGTTGTGGTTTACATTGACACTCCACCTTACAGCTAGATATTGAGCTGTCCGCCTGGCATAGTCTTGGCTTTGGGCCTTCATAGCTCTGCAAATGCTGCTGTCTTTAATTTCTTGAAGAAAGTTATAGGTTCTGGCATTTACCTGGAATTGGTATCAGCAATGTTAGTCTTTTCTTAATTAGTAAAAAAGGGTGATTTTTTATTATGTTTTTATAGCCTTATTTGATTTTTTTCTCATAAAACTACCTTCATTATGCTGTAGTAAAAACATTTTATACAAATTGTATTATTTGCAAATCTATAATATTCTAATCTTACCTGTCTATTTGAGAAATCATTAACAGTATCATAGTATAATAGACACACTATTCCAGAGCCTTGTATTGTCAGGCTAGGCGATTTATAATTGTTTCCATGTGACCTCTATGCGAAGGCTAATACACTGCAAATGTTAATGCACTGCAAAACTCCAAATCTGAGACACCACACATTGACAGCACAGTGACATGGGTTGTGAGTGGGTGACATTTATTTATGTGAAATGAGGAAAATAAGTATTTAACCTCATCATAACTACTTGGTTGTAATGTGACAGTGTTTATTATTTCATTTGATTACTGGTTTATAGTGGCTTGTTGAACTATTTTTAACCCCTCTCTGACAGAGACCAGCGGATACTGCATGAGAAAACATCCTTAATGATTTCTGCACTGTTAGCTATAGCTAATGGAGAACAGCCACAAGTCTCCCGAAGGTATATTATGTAATTTGTATACATGCATACATACATTCATACATATAGATGTTGTGGTAATTTGTGTCTGATCAAGAAGGACTCAGAGGAACTGAGTGAATCAGGTTTATTGATGGTACAATGGGTAGGGGGGCAGTTACAGATGTTACGCCATGGTCTTTAGATGGATCTGCTCTAAGTTTTACTCTGTGAGATATGCTTTTCAATACTTGCTTATCATATTTCACATTCATATCACGGCATAAACATACTGTACACATAGACATCCTTGAAGCATTGATGCATGGACGCACATTATCAGGACATTTCAGAATAACACTTAAGAATATCATACTGTAACTGGTTGGAACTGGTCTATGATCTAGGTCACTCGAAACCAGGGAAATGCCTCCACATGTATATACATATAAATGAATAAGTAAATATACTGTTCATATATA
>JAODUG010000007.1:2727547-2749390 GCA_027564795.1 Aphredoderus sayanus
TCTCTCTCTCTCTCTCTCTCTCTCTCTCTCTCTCTCTCTCTCCCTCACACACACACACACACACACACACACACACATGAAACACAGTGGACTCATTGACTTGATGGCCGCCGCATAATTATGGGAGTTTTATTAAAAGGCTGGCGTACAAGTCTCAGGCCAATGTGTCCGTCAGTAAACTATAACCTCTCCTGGGAAGAACGCCCCTGTCAACCGCAACGCAACAATATTTCAATTAAGGCGGGCAGCCATCAACCTCGACAGCCAAGCAAAGAAGAGGCAGGGCCGCGACACAGGGTTGGTTGCTGTGGGTTATGTGATACAGACAGCTAGCGCTACACGACATTCAATACGCTGCACCTGTCATTAGCTGGCTCTTTTATGCACCACACTCAATGAAACCACAAAACGTACAAAATACAATAACCATTTTATAATATGGGGGATAGTGTCTCTCTCTCTCTCTCTCTCTCTCTCTGTCCACAGCATGAGGCATTCAGCCAGCTACTGTGTGCCATTCCAGCCGCTGTCAATCAACAGGCTATCATAGACTTTGATGACAATGTCATGCCGCGGCGAGAACAGCAGCTGTCTCTTATGAGAAGTGCTCCCAGTCAATCTGTTAGCAGGCCAATCCAGGCTAACACAACAGCCAGTTAGGAGCAGCGCGCAAAGGGCCTGTAGGATTTAATGGGCTCAGGTGATCTATCACCGCTCTTTTCCCTCAGATTAAAACATACAGAGGGGTTTTAATCGCGCGCCTGCTCATTTTATGACATGATTTAGGTCTCCCCTGGAAAACGTGCTTAAGTTGCAGGCTAACTATTATGACAAAAACACTGGAATGGAATCTTATATTGTAGACCAGAGGTATTTGGATACATGGGATTGTGTTTCACAGGACAGTGTACGCTTGCTCACTTCTGTTCAAACGCATCAGGGTTTCTTTACAGTTTACAGTGTGTCCTTTTGTGGTGAGGGAGGTTGGGGGTGTCACCGTGTGATTGAGTAGCGTTGTACCTGTCACGACAGAGTAGCTCTGGGACACACTGGAGGCCAGGTCAGAGCTGGCGCTGGTGGACAAGCTGGGCTTCACCTCGTCCAGGCCCGCATTCAGGGATGGGAGGGAGTACTCGTTTGCCTGTGCACCAGAAAATACAGTATTAAACATCCAGTGTTGCGCAGAGATATAGAATTAACATATAGATGAATGGCCATGAGTAATATCCCTAATGTCCTGATGAAGTGTGGGAGTTTGTTTTTTTTATATTATTTTGTACTGTGATTGGCAGAAGCTTGTACATTTGACTGTATTTCAGGCAATGAGAGCCAACAGATATGAAACGTTACCCCCTCGCCCTCCCGCCGTATCTAAGGCAGTCCTCTGTGATCCCTTCCCTCTGAATATTTCCTGTGCATTTCGTGAACACCGCCCAGCCCACCCCACCTCACAAGAGTGCTTTACCAAGGCCCATGATGTATGCATGCATTAAAGCTTGTCTGAGGCCTACGGGAGGAAGGGATGAGAGAAGGATTGGGACTGGAGTGAAAGGACAGGGTGTCAGCTGGCTCTTTGTGCTCCACTGCAGTCATCCCTGTGACCAGTCAAGGGAGGAGACATTCAGGGCTTTGTTACAGGGCAGACATGTGGTTGGGATTTTAACGGGGAGCACCACCTCCAAATCAACCTTTTGTGCTTTGCCTACAAGATGAATACTGGCAATGAGGGAATAAAATGGCCGCATACTGTATATAGCATTTTCTTTTTCTTCTTCTTGTGTTTATATTCTAACTTTCAATTGTTTTTGCCAATTGTTAAGAGAAAGATTGTCTTTTATTTCCATCAGTGAATTGAACCACTTTGGGCATTTCCATCTCTCAATATTACAATGGTCCAGAAAAGTGGGTGTACATTATTTTTCATGAAATTCAACAGCCCTAAAAATATAGTATACCATACATTGTGACCCAGGGGTGGCAAGATGGGGGGGGAGAGGGGGTCTGCTTTTTTGTTAAATACTTGAAAGTACTTGAAAAAGAGCACAGTTGAGTAAAAGTATGCATGTTTTCTGGACTGACATTGGGAATAATAAAACAGCCAACAACATTCTTTGGACCCGCGCTGTCCCAGAGCGCCCTAGGCAGAACGGACGGCGGCGGTAAAAGGAACTCTTGCCACCACCTAGTAGCGTCCGTAGCACTTCCTCTTCAACCGCGGGCATCAGAAGACTCTGGCCAACAGATGTGGTGAGTCCTGTTAATGAGATGAGCCTGCCTGACCCAGCTCTCTGTTCCAGAGCGTGTCTCGCGCGTGCCCGCCTGTGTTCCCTGCGCGCGCCTGCATCTGTGTGCCTCAATGGGAGCCCCGTCCCCCAGGGCCAGGCCGCTGACCCCAGCCTTGTCTGCCTCTATCCCAGATCAACTCTAATTGTCTGCTTACAACTGTTCTCTGGCACCGGCCTGGATGTTCCTCTCTATTCCGCTGGGCCTCCGCAGCACAAGGGCCATTTTGTCATGCAGATGTGGGCGTGGGCGGGGCCCGGGCTGGGAGGGGCGGGGCTGGGAGGGCGAGCCGGGGCCCTGAATGACCCGACCACATGGCTGCCAGAAGTGTGGGAGGGATGAGGCCTATTCAGCGTGGCCTCTTCAAAATGGCTTTTTAATGCCCTGATGCAGACACCAGACAAGCCCCTAATAGCCTAATAGTCACCAGCTTAGAAAAAGGAGGATGGAGGAGAGGGGGGAGGGGGGGAGGGGGGTGTTGGGAATAGGGTGAAAAAAGCAGGCTCTCTGAAAGCGGCCTGATTAATATTACATTAAATTAAAGCTGATTTTTCTGGACCATTCCGACGCCGTTCCTCATCCACCGCCTCCCACTTGCTCCTTCGTCTTTTTGTAATACCTTCTCCTCCACTCTTTGTGATTGCAAGTCATTTCCAATTCGCTTTGGTATTGATCTTGCCGTGGAAATCAGTTTGGTAATTAGCTGAATTAGGGCCTGTACAGCGGGCTGAGGGGTTGTCCCTCTGATTTATCGCCGCCGTAATTCGTCGCGATCGCACAGAGATGAAAATGAACTCAATTAGGCCACTGCTAAGGCGGCTCAGGCCCCCACATAGAGTTTCAAGGGAGAAATTAATAGTCTCTTGTTGTTTAACAGTCTAATGAATGTAAATAAAGGTTATCCTGTGTAATAGGCCCGTTACTTTGAGCGAGGAGTGATTCTGTGGGTTTTGTCGTCTGTATCAGTACGTGTACCGTCTAATAGACGATGGTAGAAATCAATCTACATTATTTCACTGTAGGCTAGAGAAAATAAACAATGAACTACAGCATCGCCGCTAGACTATAACTGCAAATGTTACTACTGCACAACTGACCTGTTCGGGCTTGATGTGTTCTGGGGTGGGGAAGACGTCTGGGTAGGACGGGCGCTCGAACACTCGGTCCAGGGCCTCCAGCTGCTGCTGGGTGAAGGCGTCCGCTCTCAGGTGCTTCCGGAGACTCTCCACACTCCCCTGAGAGTCGCTGCCTGGGCCTGAGCCATCGGACCCATCTGCAGGGCAACAGAGGCAGAGAAAGTGAATCTGTGGTTCCGCGTACTGCCAGCCTGTATTTACTGTTCTGTAGCCGTCTGAGGCCATTATAGATCGCCATGAGGAACGCACAAGGAAAAAGGCCGAAGAATAAAGGCTGTGAGAGCATTAAGGGGACGACCGTAAATCCAGGCCTCTCTCTCTGTCTCTCTCTCTCTCTCTCTCTCTCTCTCTCTCTCTCTCTCTCGCTCTCTCTCTCTCTCTCTCTCTCTCCCTCTCTCTCTCTCTCTCTCTCTCTCTCTCTCACTGTCTAACCCTCTCTCATCCCCTTCACACACAGATCCAGTTCTCTGTCTCTTCCCCCCCACCCACCCCCTTGGCCATCATCAGCATGGCCATCATGTGATAGCTCCATGGTAATTGATGGATTACCTTCAGTGTAAATATATACTTGTAAGGGAGAGCGCGCCTTACAGGAGGAGAGAGCGGGCCCGGGCCGATTACCTGCAGAGCCTCTCACTCTGCCAGCAGGAAATGGAGGGCCATTATTTAACCATACTATTTCCTCCTGAACGTATTACCCCCCCCCCTCCCCCACAACCCCACCCATTCCTTCTGCTTTCTCTCTCCCTTCGTCCCCCGCAGATTGCCTGTCTTGTGGAAAACAGAATGAAGTGGCCGGGAGGGAGGGGAGGGAGGGGAGGGGAGGGGTGGCGGGGGCGCTGGTAGTCATGGTCGCGTAAAGACGGGGCACAGGGGCCAAGCGTATGCATTTCCTCGGTCGGCCTCACAGACAAACAAATGAGGCCGCTCTCTCCTCCTCCCCTGCGCTCTCTGACCCTATCGACCTGGCCGAGGGAGCCACCTATTCCCTCATCACGCCCTGCGCGTTAAAGGGGTGGTTTAGGTGGCGGTGGTGGGGCGGGCGCCTGCTAAGCCCCACCACCACAGGAACAGGCCGTTAGCCTGCCTGCCCACCTGCCCGCCAACCTCCCTCCCCCCCCTTCCCGGCGAACAGCGGATGGGGGCTTTAGCTCCCGCGCAAATCTGTCATTCTAAATTTGCAGCAGATTATGTTCTCTCCTGGGCGAGCCAGCGCTGATATATGATATGCAAGGCCGCTATTGATTGCTTGATCTGCCGGCGGACGAGGGAGGCAAAATGAACTTGGAATGAACACCATGCCTCAACTCATTGTGCGTATAATACTCTACTTAATCCCGCATTTTTCTGTGCTATGGAATTCAATTGATCAATCATGTTCCACTGATGGTACCATTTCAGGGGCATTATTGCCATTCTGCTCAGCTGCTTGACCTTTTTTCAATGGCTGAGGCCAGAGGATGAACCCGCCGTGCACCAAGAAATAGATGGAGAGAAACAGGAATGGGGACTGGAATTGGCTATGAGAAGGAGTGCACGTGTGTGTGTGTGTGTATGTGTGAGTGAGCGCGTGGGTGTGCACGTCTCTGAATTATGTTATAAAATGTATTGACTTTAGCTAACATTTACGAAAGAATCCGTTTTTCCCCTCGTATGGTGCTTTTTGCCCCTCTGTTTTTCCTTAGCAGTGACTGAACCTGTCTGCATGTTTTAGCCCAGGCATTGCTTTTGGACAGCTCCCTTGGGGGGTTTGCTTTTTCTCTACAGTGCCTGCCATACGAAACTCAGTTTGTTGTCTTTGGTACAGAGGAAAATGCGGTCATTAATTACCTTCTATCTGCTGGTCTAAGAACAGAGGTGCGATCAATACTGTGTGCTTGTCATTCACAGTGGTGGGGCTCGGATCTTATTCTCAGCACCCAGGACACTGTCAGGCTTTCTGAACAGCTGAAGTAAGTTTCCCAAAGCTGGCTGTACAATTTGCCCTTGTGTTTGCATTTTGGGCCGATAAACGACAACAACAATATATTGCTGTTTTGTCAAATGTCCTGATATCAAGTTAGATTCCTCGAATGGGATGTGTAAATTTGCAGTCGCCGTGTGTGAAAGAGCTACACTGAAGGTTCGCTCAATCCAAGAGTGTTTCTTCAACCCTTCGTGTGTCACAGTAGGTGTGCTCTTATCACTAGGTGACTGTGTCTCCATGTTTTAACACCAAAGTGTGAGAACAAACTGGAGCTCAATCAGATCAGACAAGCAAGATAAAATAAGGCCCTTCCCAGAAATGTTCACACCTTGTCCTTGAAGGAAGGCACTTTTTAGCAAATGAGCTCTTTGATGAAAGGGAAGGATACAGGGTGACCTCTGAGTCCGGGATTTAAATAGATTGCTCAGGATTTATGCCAGCGCCATAGCACATGCTAAGACAAAGCAATAAGATTGTCTTCTAAATGAGTACGAAGGGGTTACGACTTCCTGTGTGGTCAAGCAGAATCAAAAGCAGTCACTTTGTTAATATTTTGAATCTATTTGAATCTATTTTTTACAGTGTGTATTATACATTATTTAACTGGTGATACGGCATACATAGAAATACATCAAGTCAAAAGTGTTGCCCATTCTAATATTGCCCAACAGGCGGTGATTATGGGAAGAGCTTGTTTGCCAAAAGTCAGTGTATCTCTCTGCACATACTCCCACACTTATGCACATACTTCACAGCAACACGCACACACACAGACACACACTCGCATTCAATGATAGCAGATGACTGTTGCCAGTTTGTGAAACAGAACGCCACATTAGTATCAATGGAGGGCAGGGATAGGCTGACATACTGTTGTGTTTTGCGCCACAGAGGGGGATGTTAACGTCCCTGTGCTGGCATAGTGGCACTTTATGTCCTTCTTTCATCTCCCCTGTTCCTGTGATAAGATCACTCCATGGAGGAGAGAGAAAGGGGGGGGTTTGTTTGAAAGGCAAATGAATTCCTACGCACCGCCTGCTTCTCTCTGTAAATCACTGACAAGGGATTTCCTAGATCCAGAGGCGACTCGACCGTTTACTTATTCATCCTTTGCTGTTAGGTGAAATGATACTCTCACAAATAGTGTGAATCGTTTGTTGTTTGATGTTTTGTTTTTTTTTCTTCTTCTTTTTTTTTAAATGCAGTTCAGCTCTCGAAAGAAAAAAGAAAACACAAACAAACTGGTATACCCTGAGGGTGAGCACTCCTTCCCTGTAAGCTAGCTATATTTATGAAGCCTCTGAAGCGGAAAGGAGAGAGATGGGGGGAGGTGGGTTGGAGGAGATATGGAGGGAGTGGAGAGAAAGTGTGTGGGGTGGGGAGAGAGAGAGAGAGAGAGAGAGAGAGAGAGAGAGAGAGAGAGAGAGAGAGAGAGAGAGAACATTGCCATGGCTGTTAATATCCTGTTGTGTTGTGGTGTGTTTCAGAGCTTTATTAATTTGATGTAACTATGCCAAGCAGTGTGTTCACTTAAATTACACCCCTCAATTGGATTACAGTATATTACTTCTTGAACCTCAATTTTGGCCCCAACTCGCTGTTTATGTTTTACAATTCGACTTGTAAGAGCGTGAGGGGATAGAGAGGTGTGCCAGCAACACGGGGGTGGGGAATCTCTTTGAGTTACAACTATGTTGTTGTGATACTGGTTTCAACCACTAGGGGAATTCCAGACAGATCAAGGGGTATACTTTATAGTGCTAGTGCACCCTGGACCTCCTTGTTGTAGCTCCATTTTCAGGGACACAATTAATGGATGATCCCTCCCTTTTCCCCAGTGTCTTTCCCTCCTTCACATCAGTTCGCGGATTCAGTGGCAATAATTGTCTTTTCTCCAACATGAGTCTTCACCATGTGAGTGCATTCGCGTCCTGGTGTTGTAGCGATGGATCCCAGCGCTGCTCTCGTTGAGCCATGTAGCTGCATGCAGATGGAGAGGACAAGCAGTGCTTTAAAGAAGGGGGATCTGGACCGAAGAAAATCGCCGTGGCGATAGAGGGAAGAAAGATGCGTAAGAGAGATAGCAAGTGTTGGGGGGGGGGGCCATGTGAATCTCTTTGTGCCGTCCTCTACTGTCGGGCCCTAACAGCTTCTAGGCTCCGTGTTACGCTCTGCGGCCCCCTCTCAGACCTGAGCTTTTCTCCAGCGCACACCCCATCAGGGCCATCATAGCGCTGGTGATTCCATTTATGTCTGTCTCGCTCTGGATGCATTTATTTTCTAAAGAGATCCTCTATTGACTCATTGTCGTGGCATGGCTTGGCTAGTCAACCAGTGTGGGCCCAGGTTAAAATCCATACGCTAACTGATTTGAATTCCTTCAAAGGGACACACGTGTTAAAGGCTGCCTACCAAAGTATCAAATGTGAACAAATCAAAGGATATTTATTTCTAGCAGTTTGGCGTGAGTCTCCGGCTGCTGCCAGTAACCCCTCCCCCCACGCCTGCGCTCATCACACCTACGCTACAATCACAACTTATGACCTTTTGATTTCTGCGTCTGATTTATCACAGTACCACTCCCTGTGCCTCCCCGCCCACAGTGTTCCACTGGGCTCTGACCAGGAGCCCGCTAGCTGCTCCTGCTTCTCGGGAGAACCAGGAGTCAGGTCACATCAACCTGCCTGTTGTGCGCACGCAAGGTCAGGATCCAAGCCTGTCATTTTACAAGATATGGAAATGCGTTTTTATATGAACACAGAGTTCTAATGAAAACAGGTTCTGACCTTGATATAAAAAGTGAAAAACAAAGATGAATTCAAATTGAAGCTTTGTGTTTTACATTCTCGTTGTTGTTGTTGTTGTTGTTGTTGTTAGGCAGGTTCAAGCAGGTATTTCTAAGAAGCACTTAAAAATAATAATAATGCCACATTTTGCAGTATATACAGTAAACTGGCATTTACTTCTACCCTTCTGTATAAACGACTAAGGGAGCGCGGGCCACACAACAGGCTAATTTCCCCACTTTACTATTAATGCATTTGGCAGGGACAGCATTCCATTTCCTGTAATGAGATACACAAATAAATCTGGCTATGGATAGATTCAGAGTGGAGGGGGGGGGGGGGGGAGATGGGGGGGCAAAGGAGGGGGCGCATTGAGGCGCATTCTCCCAGCGCTGGCATAATTGGTATCGCTGCTTGCAGACATGCAGGCCAATCTCTCCACAGATAGGGCTGAAGCTCTCTCTCTCTCCCCCCTTAAGGCTATTTCTTTTGTCTTTTCCATAGCTTGCACATCCAAGATAGAGGGGACGGAGGGGGAGAGATGTTAATTTGTGAATTAATAGCTTTTCTCGGGCAGAATTGCAAATTCTTTTAAATGTCACTATGTGCAAGGAACATCCGAAGACACAGGCGCAGCTACGCGCACGCACCCACACACACACACACACACACAAATCCCACACCTAACCCTTGCTTAACACCCCCTTTGCCTCCGCCCTCCCACACGCATTCCTCTATTACCCAGCTCTCTCCCCCTCTCACCCGCCCATACCCCATCTTCACGTGAAGCCGTCCAGTGTAACATGCTACTTTTAATTTGCAATAACACACGACAAGGGCAGATTAATGGCTCTTATGGCACCTGTGTCCCTGAAGCTCGTCTTACGGGGACCCGGTGTACATAACGCGTGTCACACTACATTATCCCTACAGCCCTCCCAGTAATAGGGGACCTCTCTCTCTCTCTTTCTCTCTCTCTCTCTCTCTCTCTCTCTCTCACTTCCTCAAAAGGGTAATGACTGGCTTGAGCCACACTGGCAGCACTCAGCAACCCCAGCCATCACTGTACAGTGAGGCTACTATGCCGAGCATTCCCTACATCTGTAGTACACGTAGGCACACACAGAAATGATGTACATGGCGATCATGTAAGTATCTGTAGTTTGTTTAAAAAATAAAAAAAATAAAAATGGTACTTATGAAAGACATGTAATTGCACATTATGCACAGTGGTACAATATTCGATATCTTGTGTGAGAAATGTGTGATTTCTATAATGTATAGGGAGTGACTAGCTTACGCTGCATGTTAGAAGATTAGCAGCTGAACTGCTGTGCTGTGGTAAGATTAGCCAGCTCAGGTAGCTGCAGGATTTTGTACACTTACACATCTCCCTGCAACTGAGACCGTCCCGTTCCTGTGTCTCTACCTCTCTGGGTGAGTATGTGTAAAATAACCGCTAAGTTTAAATAACTGTTTGGCTTGCGGGACAGTTGGCACCACTGGTGGTACAGGTGAAATTGGGGAGTGGGGGGTGTTTTAAAATGGAGATGGAATAAAGATACAGGCAGGTGCAGAACCATTTGGTGAATAAAATGCCTTACCTCTGATCAACTATAGTAGATTTGACACACGGTGTATTGCTGTATATGAACTGCATGCCAAATCAGTGGGAAATAGTCTGGCCGCGTCTATTTGATATAATGTGTTTTCATGTTGCAGGTCAATATTTAAATAAATCTCGTTCCTGTCTCTTTCACTTGAGCTCATAAACCTGGAACAGCAAAAGAAGCAGCTGAGAAGAATGCATGGTAGTGAGAAGGGTTTTTGAACTTCAACTTACAATGTCCTATTTTCCTCCCGTCCAAGTGGTTGCCACTCCAGAGAACTAAAGACACAGAAACATAAAAGAGGTAAGGGGCCCGTGTAGATGAATGCTCTTTAACATCATTTGTAACCATATTAGCCCACCATCCACCCACAAAAAAAACAAGTCCATGCACAGCATAACACACACACACACACAAACACACACACAGACACACACACATGCACGCAACCCCCTCTGTCTCCACCGGTCTGTTGCTACACCTGTTCGGGCCTTCACCAGGGAGATGTTAATTCAGAGGCATTAAAAAAGCCAATTGTTTGCACAACCGATAATCTATTAGCCCTCGGGCGGTGTGTGTCCACTCACTGGCCTGCCCAGGAATGAGAAATTCTGGATTAGACCGGATAGACTTCTGCTTAATCTTTGCCCGTATCTGGCTCCAGTTTCTTTGGAGTGCAACAGCAGTTCTACTAGCATACTTTGGAAATGTCCACCACCACCGAAAGTGATGGGATAAAATGTAATAGTCAGACAGAGCCTTGTTTTAGCCAGTTATTTAGACACTATACAATGACTGCCTGATAACTTTGGTGTGTCAAAGCAGTGTCTTTTATTTCTCCCGCTTACATATGTCTTAAGAAATAGAAGCACAGAGTGCTAGCGTTGATATATTGCCATGGGGGACTATGGCTTTATGACAGCTATGTGTGATATCTACAGTACTTGCATGGTATGAAATTGAGATGCAGCTCTGTAGGCGCAGGGTAAAATGTAAGGGAATCTAAAAGTTGATTGAATCACAACACTCTCAACACATGCCTCGCCTGCTATACAACATAACAAGTCACTGGAGACGACACGCGAAAACACACACGCACACAGAGAGCAGCGCTGACGTAACACAAAACACACCCGCGGCATCTCCTTCACACTAAGGAAAAGTCTCCGTCTGTCTGTCTTACCGTCATCTCGCTTCCTCTTTTCGCCGTTGGACCGGGGAATACCCAGAATGCCGTTGATGGAATACGACCCCACGGGGTCATTGGAGGCAGTGGTCACAGGGGGAGAGGCGGTACTGGGCACTGGAAGAGACGTCTGTTTTAAGTGTGTGTTGTCTTTTCGTCAGCCCCGCGCATTCTGTATGTATCTGCTTGTGTGTGTCCATTGTGCGTATCCTTGCGCGTGGAGCAGGTTTATGTACATGCACACGCAGTCTGCCAAGGGCATGCACGTGAATATGTTCATAGCTTCGGTCCAATAACAGCCACATTTCTATGATGGGCTCGCCTGAATGCCATGTGGTGTGTGTGTGTGTGTGTGTGTGTGTGTGTGTGCACAGCGTTGCTCTCTACCCACCTATAGTGTGACCAGGTGTGGATAGCGGCGTGACAGATCCATCTGGGGACGGGTGGAATGGCTGCTGGACTTTGGTGCGGATAATCCTGGTAAAGTGAACAACACACACGGATCAATCAATAGCGCTTCCAGGACATGGAGATTTCACAGTGGCCCGCCGCTGCCCACCCCGTCCCCTTATGCCCATGCATGAGTACAAGTGCTCCGTCGTTCGTAGGGGGCACTCGTGTATTCCCCCCCCTTCCCCCACCGCGAATTCAGCCGCTGTCACAAATAACCAATCTCGGGGCATTAGGGGCTATCTCCTTGCTCCTGTGTAAGACTGAATAGCGTCTGCCCCCTGAGATTGTGGATTCAATCTAGCTGGATTCTGAGGTTAGAAATATGATAAAGTCCCCATGCCGTTGCGATGTGATATGGGGGGGAAAGTCTTCATTGCACTTTGGACTGAATGATCTTGCAAACAAAGCATGAAATCACATCAATTCACCTCAATGATGGGCTTCACTGCTTCTACCTGGCCAAGTCTAATAATCTGCTCTCCTGCTGCCTGCTCCTCCTCCCCACCCGCCCCCCTCCCT
Organism: Aphredoderus sayanus; assembly: GCA_027564795.1. Lineage (NCBI taxonomy): Eukaryota > Metazoa > Chordata > Actinopteri > Percopsiformes > Aphredoderidae > Aphredoderus > Aphredoderus sayanus. The sequence continues at coordinate 2,739,487 of JAODUG010000007.1, forward strand.
CTCTTTCTCGGGCTCTTAAACCTACTCTCTCGCCATTTCTTTCTCTCCCTTTCGCCCATTCGATCCTCTCCACCCTTATGTGATATGTTCACTATTTTCTACTCTCATTCTTCCCCACAAAATAGTCCTTTTGGCTTTCATCTCTCCCTTATCTTCCTGTTTCTCCTCTTCTGTCTTTTATCTATTTCTTTATTTCTCTATCACCTGTGTCTCCCTGTCTCAGCTGCAGCTTTTGCTCTCGTTTGCTCAAATCACTCCGTCAAGCGCACAGGATCAAGGCCTATTGATTAGCAATCGGGGATGAAAAAGTTAAAAGTCGAGTGGCACCAGAGAACAACCAATGCAAATGGTGAACTAATAAATTATAGGTGACAGAAAAGCAATAATGTCTTATTGGACTGACCAGAGACCACCGCCACATCCGGTATATTTTTATTGATGGTGAGCATTGGGTGGGAGGGTGGGGGAGGTGTGGCTTGTGTCAGGATAACCAGAATTTTTTTTTTTTTAGAGGTCCACGTGTTATCGAAATAGTGACAGCATTTTTAGGCACATTAGAATAGGCGGATTACTTGACAGATGTACACTTGTGGATTACTGTAATTCTTTTAGGGAGGGAGAATGCTACAGAAGGATTTAACATAAGATCATGACACATTTACGAGAAACAATCATACCCTGCATATTATGATGTTTTGATTGGTAAAAGGAAGTGACTGCATAGGCCAGGTGCTGACAAAACATCCTCATGAAGGAGAAAGCCCACTTGATATCTGTGATAGAATATTCCGAAGGCAGACATGCAGAATCCAGCTAAACACCCTCAGTCAAAGTATAGGACCCTCACCCGGGCTAGCATTTACATCAGACTCTTCATTCCCCTCACTGTCGTGTGTCCTCTACACACTCTCCTTCAGGCAGGGCAACAACAGCTAGCAGCATAACTCCAGAAAACACACATCAATATTTTATTTGAATTTCTAACATCTCACCACAACAGTTATCTGACCTCATGACTCGAGGGAGCCTCATAAATCCAAGGACATTGTTTCTAGTCCATGTTGTTGATATTGAATAAGCAATTTGGATGGGAGAATTAACGACTTTGGTGTGAGGCGGTGTGGGGAAAAAGATCCCTAAAGAAATATTAAAATGTGGATCAATATGATTGAAAGCCGCTTAGGACCTTATGGGTTTGTCCATGTCCACTGGGTATGAGGCAGCGGCTGGAAACTCCATTCTGTGGCTACAAACAAAGTGCAACCCAGTCTCTGTGTAATCTTTAATAATGCATGCAGGAAAAATGTGTTTAAAGCCAGGGCATCCTCTTTAGTCAACAGAGCAGAGGTCAACGTCTTAACCACAGAGACCACTAGCGTCTTTTCCACCCCAGTTCTATCCCTATCTTTCTTACTTTATAAACAGACACCTCCTTACTTATTTTCCCTTACTATATACTTCCCTGCAAATAAACAAGAAAAGAACACAATGAACAACACTAACTAAATATTTTTACTGCACAAGTCACTGTTATTACTGAACATTTTGAAGGTTGTTGATTTAGCATACTGTGATGTATTCATTTATTTTTGTAATAATTAACATTTGGTGTTTTTGCATTTATTTTAAATGTAAAAAAATAAGCAAAGTAAAAAAAATATCAATAAATAAAGCAACAGAATTAACATCTTAAAGTGATCAACCGAAGAGATTGTGGAAGAAAAGTTCTCAAATGCAGATTTCAAAATTAGCACAGACTAAAGTTATTCATTATTAAGAATGGTAACTTTGTTTGAAAGAATTATATTTCTACATAGTCAACAATACAAGGGTGGACTACCTTGTACAATCGTGCGATGTAAATTACCTTAGGGGTTTTTGCTTACTTATATGCAGTACACATTCATGTTTGGCAGTCAGTTAGTATATAAACAAAAAATAAATAAACTACAAAATAAATTAAAAGCAACGCATTCTTTTCTGTGTTCAGTAACTAGACAAAATAAAACAATGACATATATGGAAGTAGAATATGTAGAATTATTCCCTCTAATGACAAGTTAACTTATTAATGATATTTTCCTATGTATTTCCCCCTATCGCTTAGCTTGGTGTTTTATCAGCGCCGAGTTTAGATCTCTCTTCAGCTCATTAAAATGTAATGCTGATGACCAACTCTATGGAACAGTGCCTCCTAACCAAAGTTCATCACTCGCTCTTGTAGGTATAGGTCTATGGGGCTTCACCACACGTATGGGGTTTTTCTCAGTCCACAATTTAAATGTATGGGCTACTACTGTCCCATCACGTAAAAAACGTGGGCATACAGTACGATGTTTTATATTCGCTAAACAGAACATACCTATTTAACGTTCAGGCTTTCTGGAATTTACGTGATTATGAAAATATTTCTGATGACGATGGTAATAATAATAATAATAATTATTATTATTATTATTATAATATAACTTGTGTTTTATTTTAAATATACTTATTTAAATATTTTAGTTTATATATTGGCTTAAATATTGGCTACATTATAAAACATATTGCCACGTGTAAAGCTATTGAGCTATGAGAAATCATATAAAAATTATATAGCCTAGCCTATATTTTGGTGCATGAAATTGAACATCTTCTAGACCACCATGTAACAGCTAAAATGTGTAAACTTCCACATCCATTCCAACATATAGGCTACACCATTTCCCATTCCATTCAATGTTTGTTTACCGCGTCCCACGCGGCCCTCTATTTGAAAACACAGCGATTGGTTAGCAATAAAGAGACCGCCGCCTATGTCGCAGTGTGGTCCGCGTATTGAACGACTTTGTTGGCTATTTCCCTCTGCCGCTGGATCTGGTTACGTGGTATTGATCGGTTTTTATCTAGACAGATGTGATTTTCGTGGCCTCAGCCTCAGCTCCCGAGCTGAGCGTGTGCGTGGCTCATGGGATTGGGTTGCACTTCTGAGACCACCCCGAACAGAAGTGGACTTGTAGGCCTATATGTGAAGGATGCCTTGGCGTTTTATGTTTATTTCATGCCTTATCCATTTAAGTCACCGAGAGGCTAATTATTTCACACCGCTTATTTTCTATGCTGCCGTATTTTTTTTATGTTTCTATGTTTTTATTTTTTTAATTTATTTACTTGAAACATATTCTACATCTAGCCTACTGGACGTGAAACTAAGTAGACTACACTTATATTTAATTATCGGATGATTTACCTAAATTCAGAATAGGCTAAAATAGCCCGAATAATAGAGGATTGTAATTTCCAATATTATTTTGAATACTTTGGAATTCAGAGTGTTGTTATATAATGGGCTAATAGTGGAGCATGAGTGTATGCAAGACTGTTTGTTTGGTCTACCTACCTGTTGATGGATGAAACGCTGGGCACGGTGTCATTATCGCAGACGCCTTCGGCCAGAAGTCGGTCCCGAATCTCCCAAGCAAACATGGTTGGATTCTGTCGTTTATATTCTGCAATTTTATCCACTACTTTCGGGGTTGCAACCTTTGGTTTGGAGCCACCAATAACTCCTGGTTTAATACTGCCAGTTTCGTAGTACCTGTTTTAGAACACAGATGGAGGCACATTGTCTTGAATGCTGATATACAGGCGTTAATTTGCCTTCTATAATTGTTCAGTTTATTGAAGAGACAGATGGCTGGAATTCTTTTGCGGGGAAACAAAATTCCCTGCCGATATTGTTACATGTATATCTACTCTAGAAATATGTATTGTCGAATAATCTACAAATATGAAGATGGATTTAACCTGCTTGTTATTAAATTTGATTGTAGGTCTGATTAGGTGTCAGTTGGGGGATGAACATAGACGGTTTTCTTCGAAACAATGAATGTAAAAATCTAGTCTAATATACACAGCGAGAAGAGCAAAACAAAACACAGCTTTGACCTTATTTCTGATACTCATAAGCTTAGTTGCATGCACGACATGCCACCATGGCCTATTAGCTATTAGTAAATGTTGGTGACAAACATTCTACGTGTATGAAATAAAATACCTCTGAAATCCCTTCTGATAGCTGAAAAAAAATATTTCAAGACATTATCTCTTTATATTCGTTATGCTAAAATAGAAGAAGGAACTAAACATCATAAGCAAAAATGTAGTGCTATAATTTCTCAGGTTTTTGGACAGCCTATGGCCGGACGCTGATGTGATCGATATAAATTCTTGGACACAGAATTCCTGTATTCAAGCAGAATGACTTGATATATAACCGATGACTGGGACTAAAATAGAGCTGCAGTGCGCATATACCATAAGATTTATGTTTGACAGGGCTCTGGACATTCTGTATCCCTTACCTGCCGAGAATTTTGCTGACGCAGCCGTGACTGACCCGTAGTTGTCGAGAGATGTCACACGGCCTGACCCCTTGGTGAGCCAGCTCCACAATTCTCTGTCTTACGACATCAGGTAGGGGTCTGCCGTTCACAAACACCCCGCCTAGCTGGTTCACACCGCCATGCCCTACATGGGATACAACAGCACAGATAGGGAAACGTAACATTACATACATACAGAAGACAGCAGAAAGGCCACAAGATGTTTGTAAGCGCGCATTATTTTATAACTTGGAGAAAAACTAAAAACAGAACCTGTGTGAAGACAGACATACTTTGTGTGTGTGTGTATATATATATATATATATATATATATATATATATATATATGATCTTAAATTTTCTAATTAATAATCATGATGTTATTGTTCATATAAACAATAGCTATGCAGTTATTTATATAGTAGGCAAGTTTATATAGATTAGTTGAATAAACTGCGTTCAAACGCAATTCAAGAAAGCAATCATTTATATGTAAGAAAAGTATAGCTAAAGAATTAAAAAAATGTCCTGCACAGGGAATTGCCCTGTTATCCAAGAGCAGCTCTTCCAAAGCAGCCTAACACATGTCGCAGATATAATGTTTCAACCTGTTTAATTTTCCTTGCACAATTATTGTAAATAATTTAAAAAGCGCTTTGATAACTCATATTACAAATAGGCTACGGATAGTCAGTGAACAGAACTAAATAATTTACAATGAGCCCGGCTCTACTTTATACATATCGCTAATAATAAAGCCAGAAACAATATTATATTATAAAAAATGTCACCTTTAACATTATTTGTATAAAAGTCTGGGCAATACACACCTTTACTTCCATTTACAAACAGACATTCTCTCTCCAGCCCAGCCTAGTTTAATTTGAAATGTAAAAGCGCATTGTATTCAAATAGAGAGTTTACACTGTTTTCTTCTAGCATGTAACGCTATATATAACTGTATTGTACTTGCCCGATTAGATCACATTTTAATTAACCTTCAAATCAATAAATACACATCTTAATCATTCAGTTCTGCTATAGGGCCTATAGGGTCTACTATGATATTATACTGTTCTTTATGCTACTATTATTATTAATACTACTAATACTACTACTACTACTACTAGTACTACTACTACTACTACTACTACTACTAATAATAATAATAATAATAATAACAATAATACAAAATATAATAAAACACTTTGTGTTTATATATAATTGAATGGAAAATGACAAATGATTTTAGTAACATAGCATTATTTATCTGAAGAATATTTTCATATTGCCACCAATATCGAAAGTTCAACTGAACAGGAGATTGTAGCCATAGGCCTATATATAAACGTATATATTTAAACCATATTTAAACATGAATGCATGCCTCTTTAATACAATAACACGTAGATCAGTGTCACAGGAGCGCATTTGCATATGATCATCAAAAGACGTCTATCATATACATGCATCACAATTCGTATTACAAGTCGTTCATCGCAGGCTACTTCGAGCAGGTGACCAGGATTTAACGTTAAAGAAACTAATACTCTACTCACGGTGCATCGCCGAGAAGGGGTCTGTTTTGCAGTGAATATCCATGGGATAGCAAAGGAAAGAAAGGTAATCGACTGAGGTCGCCGTTTCGCCTTAGTGATGCAGCTTAAATTGTAAAAAGAAAAATGGACAATAGTGTAAACCAGTCCGTTTGGAAGTGTCCTTAGGATGTACCAGGAAGAGTAACTTCTTGGAAGATGCTGAGTTCTTCTGCTTAACTCTGCTGATTCAGTAAAAGTCTGCAGAAGGAGGTGTCAGGTGTAAAGCGTGACCCACGCTTGTACCGAGCACCGCCGGACGCATCACCGTTCGCTAAAACCGGGTCACTCTATTTGTCTTTAAACGACATCATGGGGAAATAAAGGGCCGTAATAACAGTCTTCCGCGGTCCAATCTCGAATCTGCGGCAGAAAATTCCTCTCGGTCGCGAAGACTGGCGGCGGGTCTCGAGTTCAATCAGATAGAGGCGGAGATGACAGGGGCAACATGGACACGCCAAAAGTAGCTCTCTGTCCCCCTCTCCCCGTAAATGGGCTGTGCCTAAACCAAGCTTTGGAGTGAGAATGAAGCCCCTCTCCTTGTGTCTGTTTCTAAAAGCTGCAGTCCCACGTAACCCCCCTCCTCCCTCCACCCCACAGATCCCTCGCATAGAGATGGATGACTTGTCAGACAAAGGCAGTGGATTCCAACACTTTGTGATTCGCCCACGTAAAAACCTGGAGCTCAAATGAGGAGGTCCCTGTATCCGACAGTTCGGAAGGGGAGGGAGACGAAATGGAAAATGATGAGAGTTTCTGGTGAGGAATCAAGGAAATTAAAGGCAGGTGGAAGAAAGAAGGTACAGCCGTGTCAAGCTCTTTGCTCAACGCCTGTGCTGTTTAGTCAAAACGCACCCTCGTCAGACCGTTCAAGACGCTTCGGAGAAAGCTTGGTGAAGAGCTTTTACTGTACGTCTACCTTTTAGATAAAGTATTAGATAAAACTACTGTCTGTTATAGGCTACATCTAAAAGGGTTAGTTATCAACTATTATTTACGTGTAAAGAAAATAACCAAAGCATTTTTCTTTACAATAAGAATAAGAACACTGGAACCAATATGTTCCTCTGTGTAAACAGCATATTACGTTTATTGTGCTTTTGTCTATTGAATCATCTATTGAATCACTGTTAGGCCTCGGGTCTATACTTAATGTGAGAACAAAAACCAGTCACTAAAATTTTATATTTGGTTTTCAGTGTGTTTATACGGTATCTTGGTTATCTATCCAAAATGTGTCAGACATTTCAATGTCAGCAAGGTGAGCTTGAAGCTCTAAGAAAAAGGCGCTCCCGCAGTGTAGCTATAAAATGGTTGTTATTGCCTCAAATCTGTAGATGGCGCTCGTAGTTTGTAATGTTCACTACACTCATTCTAACTATAGGTTGGTAGGCTAATAATGTTGATCAGAAGTGGGTTGGGTCAAAGGTTGAGCGTTAACCCACTGTAGGTAAATAATGCACTGTTAATCTCTCTTGGGATAACTCAATTAATTCAAATGCAGAATGCAGAATGATCAAATATCATACTAAGTCTTATACATGTTTAATTAGATATTTGGCAACTGCATAGAAATAGGTTTTGTATAAGGCAATTCAAGCAACCTAACTAGACATTACCAAGCAAGTTATAGCCTATAGTATAGAAAATACTAATTCACTAGGGATTAGTATTTTCTGAATAATAATAGAAGAAAAATATGTTTAGATCTTTAGATATTGTTGTATACTTAAATAGTTGTTTAATTACTGCAACAAAGGAACAGCTAAAGATAATTATAATACATTGCTTGTCCTTACATTATTCTTCTCTGTATTGTTTTTTGATCCCAAATGTTTCAGGGGACTGTAATCATAATTTATAGTATATAAAGAATAGTCTCTACTATATTACTACTACTACTACTACTACTATGAATAATAATAATAATAATAATAATAATAAAAATAATAATAATAATAATAATAATTATAATAATAATAATAATAATAATAATAATAATAGTACTACTACTACTACTACTACTACTAATACTAATAATAATAATACTATACTACTACTACTACTACTACTGCTACTACTACTAATAATAATACAAACAAAACTGTTTTTGGTTAAGTTTAATAGGCTATAAATAGTAATACAATGATTAACATTATTATTATTATACGTTATTATTATACTTTATTGTTATTATTAGGGTTAATTACAATACTAATAATTATCATATTCGTTTGTAATTTAGAACAGCTGTGTTATTTTGAATGCTACGAAGCTCTAGTGTTGAAGTTGAGAGCAAATAGAATATGAGGCCGTGTTGCGTTCTGCCCTCTGGACAAGTCTGAGGACGATTCTTCTTTTTGTTTCTGCTTTTTGGAGGGAGCTTCTGGTACAATATGTAGCACCATGGGCTGTAATTTCACACGTCACTGCACTTTTGCCCTAAAGCTGCTGCTATTTCCCCACAACACCCCGATTTGCCCCCGTACCCTTTGCACCGCCATGTCGACGTCCCCATGTCAAAGTATAGCAAAACAAATGGCGTGATAATTAAGAAACTGTTAGTCTTACCTTCACCCCTTTCAAAATCTGACACACCTAGGACCTAATTCGACTTTTGTTTTCAATGAAATGTTTGTATTATACAATGTTCCTTGGTACGGTAACTGCATAGCCTATGCATGCAATGCTAAGTAAATGTTTCCAATGTATATTTTCAATTAACCAAATAAATACAATTCAATAAAATACAATGCTATTAAAATAAAAATCTGAAAGGCAAGCAAATATGTGGTTAGTTTTAGACAATAATTGTATTTGAAGCATGGAAAGTGATATAGAAAGGGTGAGTCATATATATAGAGAAATAGGGAGAGACTGACAGCATCAGAAAGTATGAAGAACAACTACAGTCAAACGAAATCCATTCCTTCAACTTTTGTTGCAAACAGCATCTGTAGGTCTGATGTCGATATTGCTGGTGTACTTGCACTTGCAATACACTTGTTTAGTTAATTTAATACTTGCTTTAATATAAGTATTTTGTTGTGATATTTAAATCACAACAAAAATCTATAAACGTTTTGATTATTCCCATTTAGGCTTATATTTAGACTGGTATCCACATATGGTTAAAAGGAAAATTAGATAGCTATCTAATGTGCTCTCAGTCACAGCAAGGAATCTGTCAGTGTTTTGTTTACAATTCTTAAATCATTGTTACATTTCAAAATTCTATGGCTACAACACTTATTACCAAAATCTGTATATGATTATTGTTAAGATAGATTATTAAATATATCTTAAGCACATTTGTTCCATTAGTCAACACATCAGAATGATATCAGGGAGTCATTTACAATATTCCACTATGATCTGTCTCCTGACACCAAAAGCCATATGGGTAGGCTATGCCAAACTGCAGGATATCAGCTGCGTTCTTAAATTGCTTATTCATGTGCTTTATAACGGGAGCAGATGGATATCAATTTAACTATATCCCGACACCGTCAGAGATTGATTTTGTACTTGCTTTTAATTTTGCCATAATTAATTAGATCATTACAACTGTTTTCCATTGATCTTCCCATCCAAACCCAAAATCGAGAGGTGAAGTAGAAAGTGATCTATGTTTTCAATTAAAGCCAAGAAGGTGATGCTAATGGACCAATAAGCAACACAGGAACAAGAATATTGAGACTATACAACAACAGCAACAATAACAACAATAGACTCTTCCTAACTTTAGAAAATATTGCAATAATTAATTCCAATAATCACTAAAAATGGGCTATCAATCAAAACAGTAGAAGGCTTTTAATAAATTGTAATACATATATGCACCAGGCTATAGAACCATTAAATAAAAATTTATGAAAAGACATTATTATATATATATTATATATATATATATATATATAAGAATCTAAGAATATATATATT
>JAODUG010000007.1:2757688-2771395 GCA_027564795.1 Aphredoderus sayanus
AACCCAAAGTAGAGGCGGCCCAACAACTTGGCCAGTACACAACATACATGCAACATCAACCCCTCCTCCCCCCCCACCCGCCTCCGTGATGTGTCGCCCACCGCCAAAACGACTCCCTTTGGCAGGAGCAGTCTCATTGGATATCCATCAATTGCTATCAGGTGTGCGGGGAAACAAAGATGCATGGTGCACACATTAGGCTCAATGTTAACATGATTCCACATCAAGATTTCTCGTTAGCGGCCAGATGTAAACGTTACAGAAGTGAGGCAAGATATATCCAGTGTATACAGTGTCTGTCACCTGTTTAGCTGTACAAGCCATGGCCACGTCGGCGCTGGGTAGCCTATCAGTCTATGTCCAAAGTGTGTGTGGACAGATGTAGTTGTTGGAGAGCGTGGCACTGCTGGACTCGCATGTAGCTGGTGCTGTCCGGGTCTCCGGAGGTTCATTTTGGACAATGATGTATCTAGCTCCCCTACCGGGTCAGCTGGACTCCGTCCAGAACATCACCTGCAATCAATAGTGTGGGTAAAGCAGGCCCAACCGGACGCATGCAAGGCCACAGACTTCACTTAGTAGCCCGCTGCGGGGGTGGGGGATGGGGGGAAAGGCCTGCACGGCCCATTGGCTTGCTAAAACCAAACAGGGCCAGGCTGGACCTGACACTCTGCTATCTCTGGAGAGGGGAGCAGAGGCTAAAACATGCTCACATAGAAAGGCAGCGGCAGGAAGAAGAACAGAGTGGGTGTATGGAAATACTAAATAATATGAGACAAAAATGAATAGGTAGAAACATATAATACGTAGGTAGCGAGTGTTGTATTAGGCTGGATGGGGGCTGCATCAAGCACAGAACTAGCACGGCAGCGAAGGAGAGAAAGAGAGTGAGCGAGGTGTTCACTGAAGTGAGGCTGTGTTTGTGGGAATGCATGTAATTATTTCACTTCATAGAATCATTATTGGCCCTGCCTGCTATACTGACAGTGGCTAAGAACCTTGCATCTACACGCAGAGCACCAGTGTAATGTTCCACTGTGGCAATCTAACACGTGTTTCCCTCAAATTGCTCCTTTACCTCTGATCTCAATTATCAGCCCAGCATTTCAAATAAAGGGTTTGACTTTACAGTTTACAGTGAGTGAGAACAGTGTGGCCAAGAGCCTCACTCTTATGCAAATGGCCAGGCGTGAAATAATAGCTTGTTGCTATCTGTCTATAGCAGTGTTGATATGTACACACATTTTCTAACACTTAAAAGCTTCCCATCCCTATTCTGCCCCACTGTCTAAAATTGCAGGTACAAAGAAGAACCTAATATTTGTGTCATTTAATAAGCTTTCCATTTATTCAATACTTGTATTGTGTGTGTGTTTGCGCGTGTGTGCATGTGTGTGTGTGCGTGTAGGTGTGTGTGTGTGTGTGGGTGTGAACGTTTGCCTGTGAACATCGACTGTAAGTGGTGTTTGAAGAATTGGCACAGTTAAATAAGCTGCACCATGCATCTCTTCCAAACAAATGAAGGCCCAGAGCCACAAAGTGAGATTGATATATCTTTCTGAACTTCACAGGGAATGTTCTGAATATGGAGAGGGTTGCCTGACTCCCAGGGGGATCCAAGGGGGCGCCTCCTCTTACTGCTCTCCTATCCTCAACACCTCAACACCAACAATAATGGAGAAATGGCCCCAGAGCATTTTTTTGTGTTCATCAATATTCACTCATTCATTGTGTGTCCTGGCAGATGAAATCTACTCGTGCAGTGCGATGGATGCGCCTTAAATTCACTTTGTCACAGTGGTGAGGATGTCTGGAATTGGGTTTGGAATTAAAACAGAACAATCCACAATTTTTCTGGGCTGGAGGCAGAGCCATACATTTCACTTAGAGACTGAAAACTTTTCAATTTGTGCAGCGGGTCCTCAACAGAACCCAGCCATTAAATAGGTCAAGGATGGGTGTACACAGTCTAAATTCCTCTCAAACAAAGAAAGTTAAGAGCATTTTTGCAAAACATCATTTGTTTTCACAAAGGGAAGGATGTGTTTGAAATTGCTGGGAGATAATACTAAATAAAAAAGTGAGCTACGGTACTATACTGTACTCTATGATTCAGCCTCTTCTAAAACAACTATAAATTGCTCATAGGAAAAGTAGAGCCATTTATTATTTAAAATAACCTTTTTGCCCAACAGAAAATGTTCCAATTTAGCTTAGACAAATCCCACCTTGAATACATGATGAATACAGGAAATTCCTGTAATCAATGAAAATGTCGATTATACTGTAGGCATTACCTGTAATTGAATTCCAGGCTAAAACTGCAACATAGCTTCTTCAGACAATGACCTTGATAAAGCTGTCCATAAACCGACTCAATGACCTGGCCCTGCATGGGTCACAAACTAAACAAAAGTTCACGACACTAACGCAACAGACCGACCAAACATGTCTTTGTCATACCGATTCCTGATAAATGTATTGAAAGGTTCTGTGGTCAATTCAGAATTGTGTTGTGTATATAATCACCTATAATTGAAGAGGATTTTCATGCTTGATGCTCATAGTTGCTCATAATATTGGTCTAATTATTGGGTCAGTGAGTTCCCTGTAATGATTTTTACTATTTCTGCTTATCTCAATCTTGTTTTATATTTATATTTATTAGGCAATTTTTACAAACCATACTAAGTTATTGTTGCATGACTGATGAAGTCCAAGAAAGTCATTTTAACACCATGGCACAAGTCTTATTTCACAAGTCTTTCTTTAATGCTCTGTTTATGCATATTAGTGTGTAAATGTTTCCTGCTTTATTAATATTTTTATTTAGCACATCCTTGTAGTGCTAACATCTCTGCAGATCCCTCTTAAACCCCTTTTAATCCCCCTTTGCAAAGCCACTTCATAATGATCTCCCCCTGAAAGGTAAATCAATTATATAATGACGACAAAAGAAACGTTTTGTCATAAAATGGTAATTAGCCTGGGTCCTGACCTCCCTCTTGGCACCTCCACTCCCCCAGCTGAGGACTGAGGCATGTCCGCGCTCCGCACTTAACGACAGGCAGGCGTACCACACTGGCGGAGCATTGTGGGGCCTTTGTCTTCATTCAGGGGGAGATGAAGTTCTCGCCGCCGCGTTTATCAATCATGGAGGGCTCCAGCTGTTCTGCAGACTTCAGCCTGGCTTTAACAGCCGGCCTTACAAATTGTCTCTGAATAGCAAGGAACAGGGACCGAACCACCCCCACGACAAAACACACACGAAACCAATGAACATGCGTGTTATGTTCCCACAGAACACGCAGTCTGCTGCCACATGGAAACACCATTTAATTTTTACATACCACCAGATAAAATCATTATCTTATTCATTATGAAGATACCGTATAAACGCACAACTCGGCAAACACAATCACAGACATTCAGTCATGGGAGGCACTATAACTATATGCAAATGTACCCAAATGCATAACCCCTCCTTTGTTGATGCATGTTGATAAATGTTTCTTTTTTCCATGAGCGTTCTCGACCATACCGTCTGCTCCCTGCAGTAACAGGATGGATTAACATCTTTTTTTAACACTATGCATGCATGCTTAGTTTAATACATGAAGTATCATATACCACATTTTATAAACAAGTCATGCTAACAGCTAAAAACCCCTTGAACCCTCAACTTACAGTTTCGTTTTTGAGCTTGGCTCAGTTGATTGTAAATTATGACTAGAAAATGGCTGCTTACGTAATATAAAAAGTGACACCTCAGGGTTGGTAGCGCCGTGTTGATATTTCATTTGGACGATATACTAACTGGTCAAGGTGTCAAAGAAGTCGCTGGCCTGTCCAACATCAAATGTCTTAGTTATGAAATATGGCTGTATGTTTGACTGAATGAGCTGTAGGCTTTCACTTCAATGAAAAGTCATACGTGTCAAAAATGGTGAAAGATGGCCAAATAAATTAGTTGTTCTCCAAGGTCAAATTCCTAGTGTATTGTATCTCTGACCGGCCATGGTGTCAAAGCTGTCCACTTGCTCACTCTTTCATCATATTCCACAGATCAACAAAATAGCAAGAAAGTGAATTATAGAAAAAACAACATGGAAGACAGAACAGAACGAAATACAGATAGTACTCAAACAACATTATGAGACAGAGAGAGAGAACGAGAGAGAGCAACATATATAGAGAATGAAAGAGTGAGGGTGAGCAAGAAAAAATGAGAGGGAGAGAAAGCGAGCGAGGTACAAATTGATCGTTTGGTTGCTATATCAGTCATAGTCATCTTGGGCGGATGGATGAATGTCTTTGATAGCCACTGCAGGTCCAGGCAGGGAGGGCTTCTGAAAACAAGAAGAATTGGTTTGGGCCCTCGGGAGGGGAATCAATGTGTGAGGGGCATGGAAGAGCTGCAGTGCTGTTTTGAAGGGGGCCATGGGGCTTGTCCAACGTCTGAGGGGCCTGGAATGTGACAGCTGAATACTTCTTTGAAATGCCCACTTTTATCTAGCTTTGCCTTCCTTATATGACGAGCCTTTCTGGCTTTACATATTTTCATTTCGTATTTCGTATAGGTTCTGTGGTCAGAACATAATGATATGATGTACATAACATTGATACGTTGATAACATTGATATTTATACTTGTGTGAAAATGTTTACAGTACAAACACACAATTGATTGAATTGGTATCTGTGCCACCACGCTTATGTTGAGAATAAATAAACATGAGCACTGTGTGCTAACAGTAATCAGCCCCCTGATTCACTTAACACACAGCCAGCTTTACATTTCTGCTCCAAATCCCATAAAGTGGTCTAAATTAACATCGCTTGTAGGGGCTTTCCGTCTTACCAACAGCAAGACACGTCATAAAAGTGAATGTACAGTAAACTTTGCTGTGGCTGGGCTGCCTCTAAATCCTACTACAGTCAAATGACGTTTACAGTGTTTACGGTTCCGGCGGTCCTATCTCCTTCTCCAAACACCTGCTGTATAGCTTAGTAGGTACTACTAATGTGTCATGTTGGTACTGTACAGTAGAGGATGGGAAGGAAGTCATGTAGTACAGTGCACTAAACCTAGCTCCTCAATGTTTTGTTCTCTGCCTGTAACCTGCTTTCATGTCTGCTTTCATTATAATTATTTCCCTTTTATACATGAAAGCGTTCAAGTAATTAAAAAAAATTATTCATTAAAATATTTGTGAAAATATCACATGCCATTGTGTCTGGGGCAGAATATGTTGCAGGTTAACATACTTCTCAGAGACAGTCTCTTTGAACAGTGATGCAACCAAGTCTCCTGTGTTCTGGTAATGAGTCAAACAGTATGACAACTCCTGGGGATTTTCCTAACTATCCTGGCGAATGTCAGTAGTGTACTCCCCCATTCCCTTTGATGACCTATTAAATATTATGAGGACCCCCTCCCTGTGTGCACCGTGGTCTTGCTCATATCAAGATGGTGTTTAATGCCCATGAGACAAACAACAGGCAGATTAAAGCTATTATGCCGGTCTGCACTCCCACACTAAGCCTCTCTAAAGTGGAGTTGTGCAGTTGTTTAATAGTTTTGTGACTAACAACCAATTTCTGCAGGAAGGCATAATAGCGTACCGTTCAGTTATAAGTGATAAGTGATCCATGAGCTTTTATAATCTAATTCTGTCAAAACGAAGCAGATTTAATGTCCTTTATGTGCTTGCCTGTTTTTTCTCCAAATCATAGAAGATAGATATTGATGTCTAATTATACTAGTGTTGGCTTTTTGATTTTATGATTTCATTTGCATTCATATCTCTCTTTGTGCTGTCTTTTTGAGTTGAGCTTTGTTGCGTCCAGCCACCAGTAGTGGCTCAATGGAACAGGGACATGCATCTCTGTCAGTTGGGTGTTTGCTGTTCTAATTTGATGGAAGGCCAGATTATCAGGCGGGCACGTCACTGTGCACAGGCAGACTGCTGACTTCGGCCCTCAGCAATGTGCTTCCATTAGGTTTCCATTCCATAACGTCCAGGGGTCTGTTCCTTCCATTATTTTCCATTTCTGTCTTTTGTCTTGATTTAAACAGAGGCTCGATGCATATTCCCCTCCTGTCATTTCTGACCACCCCTCCTTCCCATCCTCTCTCTCTCTCTCGCTTTCACTTTCTCTCTCTCTATTTCTCTCTCTCTCTCTCTCTCTCTCTCTCTCTCTCTCTCTCTCTCTCTCTCTCTCTCTCTCTCTATCTTATCCTCTGCCTTGCTCCTTAAGTCTGTGCACCTCCTTTCGTCTGTCTGGTTGTGTTTGTTCGTACACAAGGGGGTGAGAGGCTGTCTTTGTCTGGCGGGCTGGGGGAGCTGGGGGAACCGCATCAACTTGGGATACCTATCTTTAGCCCACCATGGCGAGAGACACCGTATGAAAGAAAGAGAGATGGATGGATGGAGAGTGGATTGGGGCAGGGGGTTTGATGGAAACCGAGGGGTCTATCATCGTTGCCGAGACGGGGGTGGGTGTATTCTTCAAGGTCAGGGGGCAAATTTATTTATTTCCACCAAAGTTACAATGAAATTTTAGTGAGTACTTTGCCGTGATGATGGGAGAGATCAGTGGCCATAAATTTGTCCTGCCATGTGGTAGCCAGTGATGAACCATTTATTATGCCACCTTCAAGGACACAGCATTGTGGTATTTGTGTGGTAGTGCTAGTCTATGTAATGACATCCATTTCATAGTGCCATATAACACAAATGAGAAAATTAAGAATAAAACGGCTTGCTGCAGTGTGGCCTTACCTTTATTCAGCGCTCTCTAATGGGATATGTACAGTAAATGTCACATGATATTTGTGATGCTGGTGTCCTGGTTTTACGGTAGCGGTTAAAGTGCTGATGTTGTACAATACATATCATTACGGCCATGGGAAAGTGGGCCACACAGGCTTTGGGTAAATATACGGCATTTAGAAAGTTATAGCATACAGTCTTTCTTTCCATTCCTTTCCGGATGCTGTAGCACAGCCTTGGATTTTAATTCAAATACAGAAACTAAATAGAAAGTATCTCATAGTGTTTCCTTTAATGTCCCAAGGACTCTTCATTCCCCCTGTTTAGCTTAACCTCTCATCACATGACACCTCCAGGGTCCCTTGGAGGGCACGGTGAACTAATGCTCTTTATTGATTGGCCATTTAAAAGCCTCTTGTAGCCTTGGGAGTATGTTAATGCTATGAGGCCCTTCGACTTCGCCACCGCCGGTCCCCCAGGGCCCTGTGGTTATTCCTCAGTGGGCCATCATTGGGAGTTCATTAATGGTCAATTACTAATAGCTGATGAGGCTCATTGTGCTCGGGAGAAGCCGTAGAGGGGCATCTGTCTCTCTTGCTTTGCTAACGCTGCGCGTGGGGTGAGACTGCTCTCATTGCGGCATCAGTGTGCTACCGCACCCTTTTGTGTAAGTCAGGATTGGTACATGTCAACAACCAATAGCAGCATGTCTTTTTGTATGTTTTCTTCAATAATCCCTTCATTTTCTCCTTCTCCTTTCCTTAAAGTATTTATACTTGGTGGAAGACATTAAAGTGTAAGGTATTGGAGCGTTCACTTTGCCTGGCTTCAGCCAGCAGACCTGATACACTGTCGGGCCCCAAGTGGGAAAGGCCCGAAAAACAGACAAGAGAATCCTTTGGCTGCCAGGATGATATTTAAGGAATAAATCACACAAAAGGGTTGAATATTTATTTTGTTATCCATGTTATCCATCTTATGGGAATAAACAACAATTTCCAGTCAGTCCCTGCTGGGAGTGTGGCAGAGCAGCTTGTGTTCATGTCTTAAGATAAAGTGTATCTCTACTCTCCATATTCTGTGGTATAAATCTAACAGGCAGTTTATACATTACCGGTTCTAAGACGACAAAGTCCTGCTAAAATATGTTACCATAATACACTGTTGTTATTTCCAAATCTGTCTTTCAGCTCCTGTCCTTCAACATGTCTTTCTTTGTCTCCCTTTTCCCCTTTCATGTACCACATCTACCCTCAGGAGTACAATATACAATCTCTGAGACTCTGGGGTCAGTAAACACTTTTGATGACATTATAATGACCTTCACTTTTCGCTCCTTTCTGCTGATAGATCTGTTGAGCTATCGCTCCCACTGCTGAGAGCTGAAGATTATCTGACTGAAATGGCTCCATGAAGTGATACTGTAACCGCAATGCATTGTAGCCATCCGGGGTCCTGAATGGACCCAATAAACAGTGTAGGGAAGAGATACTGTGCCCTTCGCTGGTCTTACTGCCTACTGGCATGGATCCCAGCTATGCTGTAAAACATAGAGAAACCTTGGAATGTAGCTTGAATGTACCCCAAAACTGATAAGAGACTCTAATCAGCAGGCACGTAAAAAGCATAAGGAGAGTGAGGGGAGTAATTTCCAAGGCCACGAAATATCACCATAAATTCATGAGCAGTGCAACCACAAAATAAATGTGTGTGCTGTCAGTATATCCACATTACTTAAAGGTGAACTCAGCGATCGCATTATAGCTCCCCCAGCAGAACACGGTGTACGTTTCTTAATTCAACCGTGCACATGTGTGCAGGTGGCTGTTGGAAAAAGAGTATAGACGATGTACCACGCAGTAGGGCAGGCGTAGAGAAGATGTAGGGGAGGAGTAGAGAAGATGTCGGGGAGGAGTAGATGTTTTCCAGGGTTCCAAGTATCATGCAGCAGCAAACGTACTTTGAAAGAACCCCATTGCCAGACAAGGCTGTTTGGTGGGCCATTTTATGCCAAGTCAGCACTTTGTCCCCCTGTGCCCCGTCCCATCTGTCAGTGGGCCCTTTAGTGCGGGGAAACGTGGGGGTGGCAGGGGCTGAAAGCAGGGCAATTGGGATCAGTCTGTGCCCCCCCCCTCTTGCCATTATTAGTTTTACCCTGACAACACATCTACTTTTCACTTTCACCCCGGGAATAGGAGAAAGAGGCGGTGGGCCATCGCAGCAGCGCTGGCTGGAGCAGGGGATGACAGACATGAAAATGAGCTTCTCTCCCCGTCCCATCCCACCAATGCCTGAGTGCATGGGACAAAATGTGATGTCATATCTTGTCTGGGAATATGCCGGAGCACAGTCTTCCCCCTCAGCTCCCGCTGTTAACGCGACACGGTGATGCTGGACGCCACCTCAATTTGTGTGTGGGGTACGCTTGGCTACTCTTGTCTAGTTTTGCGTCGCGACACAGTGGAGCTGCACTCTGGTTTACTCTGCTGGGCCACCTCTGTGAGGAAGGGCTCCGTTGGCCGTGGGTCAGACCATGCAGTGCAACAACAACAACAAAAAGCAGTCGTTTGCTCAGTTGGCCATGCATGACCCTCCTGCACCTCGAGAATCAGAACTCCCATCTCTACTCCTCCCCCTACAGCGATCATAGGCTCACGCCCTTCTCTACACTCGCTTTCCCAAATCTGGAGCAAAAATGTCGGTACAGTCGTGGAGTGTGCTTTTACTTACCAGGCAATGCGCTATTCTTTCTCTCCACGGGATTGCTACTGATGACCGTGCGTGTGTGTGCGTGCGCGTGTGCGTGTGTGCGTGTGTGTGTGCGGACCCCCAGAGCTCCACTGGCCGTGCCACAGCCCACCCTGGTGTGTCACAAATATCAGCATTGTAATTTCATGCCTGTGATTATTATCGCAAGCTCTTTCTCTGAGTGGAAAACCTCCAGCCTCCCAGCTGAGCTACTGGTTAACAGCCTCCTCCCTGGACCCATGCACTTCACTCACACACACACACACACACACACACACACACACACACACACACACAACCTTGCATAAACACTTGCAGACAAAGAGAGGAAATTCATACAGTATACACTGTACACAATCGAACATGGACACACACAGACACAGCCGTTTACATGCAGACAGTGAGAGCACAAAACATGCACACGCACACGCACAATATTTTAATGTCTGCCCTCCATGGGCCCGTTTTGGGCTTTCTCATTTCTTCTTCTCCCATTTTCTGTTAATTCGCCACCATCTGCCCCTGCATCTGTTTGAGGAGCCAGGAAAATGTGTCTGCCACTGCCGAGAATCTCTCTTTTTTTCCCTCTCCATCTTTTTTCCTTTTTTTCCCTCTCCTGTTCTTGCCTCTGCTTTCTTGCCTAAACCCCTCGTGCCCATTTAAATGCCAGGGGCAGCACCGTCTTCTGTCTTTGTCTGGCCTTCCCTTCCACTCTCCCTCCGCTAGCTGGCCCAGGTTTAGCATAATCCCCCAAAAACCTTGGTCACACCCTCACTCCCCCTTACACACACACACACGCACACACACACACACACACTCCCTCTTTTTCTCTGAGCAGTAACTTGGAGCTCCACTCCCACCAGGGATGCGGCAGAGTCATATTCATTTCTGTTAATGTCTGTTAATATATAATAAAACACACAAAGAGACACTGAGCAGTGGGTATGTCTGTTATCACTATGAGGGGCTTTCATTACATTATACAGAAGTATAACTAAAACCTCTTGAAGTGTGGTGAAAGGATCAGTGACCATGGTACAAACACAATAATGTTTAAGAGGGAAATTCACGAATTCCTGTAATCAAAGGAGGACTCCACCAACCCTCAAACACACACTTGTGATTCAATCATCCTTTTCACCATGTGTATAACCCCCCCCCCACACACACACACACACACACCCACACCCCACCACTTGCCCTGCTATGTCCTCCCCTCGTCTCTTTGTGGTTTGACTGACAATACGGCGGCCCAGTCCGAAGCCGCGGGATCCATCCCTTGCTGCAGGAGTGTCCAGCCGCACACATGCCAGGCACGTGAGTCGCCATGGCAACCTGCCACGCTATTCCAGCTCTCTGTAAACACCTGCAGTGAAAGTATCTTAATGCTAAAGACGGCCTCCCCTATTGTCTGCCAGTACAAATATTCTACATATTTCCTCCACACAATGGACATAATTAATAATACCTAATCAGCACATAGTGCTTGTCCACCTCTCCCTGTGTCCCCCTCCCTCTGTAGTGTGTTGTGTCTATGTAGTGTTTACATGCTGGAGTGACATAAAGCCTGTCATAATCTCAGGCCCACTGGGACCTGCAGCGTTTGTTTAGCAGCCTTTACAAAGCACTCTAAAGCCTCCTCTCAGACCTCGGGCTCTACCACAGGCCAAGGGTATTAGAGGCGTCTAATGAAATACAGGGCTGCTCCCTGCCCACCCGGAGGCCAACATGGATTGGCCAGCTTTGTGCAATATGCTTTAACATATGGGGCAGTGCTTGTAAATCTGAATAGACATGTGATCTCTAACCCTACAGGCAATAATAATAATAATAATAATAATAATAATAATAATAATAATAATAATAACAATGTTAATGCTACTAGTAAAATAATATTGTAACTAATTTATAGCAAACCAAAAAGCATTATATTAGAAATTATGTTTCTTAATTTATTACTGTAATTTTAAGACCATTGCTAATACTACTACTAACAATAATAATAATATATTCTCTGCGTGGAGTATTTTTTTCTAGCCCTAATTTCCTCAGTTTCTATGGAAGCTGTCTGATAAGTTGCTACATTACAGTAAGTGTTAAGTTTTGTCTTATAGCTGGGATTTCTTTATGGTCAGGCCCCCTAATAGCTGTCCTGGGGTAGTGCCTGAGGCAATTGTGATACAAATAAACAGTCTGACACAGTCATTTACTCAAATCGTCCCCACACTATTCACAACAGTCCCTTGGTGATGATCCTTCTAACAACAATTATTTCAGATGTCAAAGATCCCAGCCTGCAGGGCATAGACAATTGAACATTAAAAATCTATTACTGAGCACTTTAAAATACATATCAACATTTGTTTGTGCTCTTTATTTTCTTTCTATTTTAATACTTTTTTTGTAGGTTAAAACAGAAGCTGTATGGGTGCGTTACTGTAAACTAAATTGTTGAAATCAAGTACAACTCCAAAATGGCTACAGAAGTGGTGTTTTCTATTCAATATTCTATTTTTAATAGTGTTAGGCAGGGTCTTTATTGAATAGAATGAAACAACACAAGAAGCCAGTGAAATGGAGAGCCTCGGCCCACTCACTCTTATGTTTGTTTGTATTTCGTCTTTGTTTCCTTTTCGTTTGTTTCATGTGGCCCTGTCCAGAGGGGATGGCCTCTGAATCGCTGTCGCACTGAGTTCTACATGACCTGTCATAACCTCATCTCACCTCTCCAAGGACTCGCTGAAACCATCAGCCAACCCTGCAGCTGAAATGAAGATATTCCCGCCTCAGATAACTGATAACTCAGATAACCTCTGGCTGAGCTTTGTCTGACATAACTGCGCTGTTAACATTCTCTCCTATGTGTCTTGATTACACACAAAGCCGTTGTCACATTCAGTGTCTGATTAATAGACATTTCTTTTCAATGTATTTTAGGAAGTAGTGAGAAAGGTAAAGAAGGAAAAAAATAATTCACAATCACATAAATAGTGTACTGTAAAGTACATTCATTAAGGATGAACAGGACACATTTGGAAAGTAAGACCTGACATACATGTATTGTTCACTTCTGCTCTATCTCACTTCAGCTTTCATTATCACTTGGCTCAAGCTTCTCCTATTTTGCCTACCTGTAAGTAGATTGTTCAGTAAAGATATATAAGGCCAATATGAAGCTATTGCTTGCAGTATCAATCTATTCCATGTGATTGCCCCTCATCATGGGCATAAAATCCATCCAGTGATAATGGAATCCATCTCCGCCATTATATTGCATGTATTTGTTACCTTTGGCCCAGTAGCAATAAATCCAATCTAGTCTCCTGGATGTGGACCACTGACCACTGGGAACTGGTCAAGGAGAGTGGCCACAGTTCATTTCCCAGCCCCCCTTACACCCACCCCCCATGGTTACAGAGCGATTAAACCCACCCCTCTTCCGTTGGTCCTCAGATCATGTAAACATACATATTTAGGCCTGAAATCTACAGATGGGGCAAAATGGCAGTTGAAAATACTAAGAGTATAGATGTTCTTTAAAAAAAGCTTCAAGGTTTGCAATGTTCAGAGGCAAATGCACATTACATCATAACTTTAATAGCACTAACTGGAAACATTTTCTATATTTTTTATTACTCTAAAATGTGTTTTCTATGAATAATGATGCACTGCAGAAGAGTAGAATTGATTGTGAGTACTGTTCACTCAGGACTCTCATCAGGAGTGATTTCAGCCTATCATGACCATCCTCAGGGGAGCCCTAAATGGAGCAGATGGCAGACAAATAAGGTGTAAGGGAAGAAAATTAAGGAGTTTTACAGGATTTTCATCAATTACTTTAGCTCCTGTATCAACATGGAGCGGGAAAAAAATCTTATTAGCAAGCTTTCTGACAGCACCATCAATATATTAATAAAGATGACGCAAGGCATCAATCTTAATTTGTAACAGTAAAGGATTGATCCCTTAGGTGCACCTAAACCAAACCTAAAACTTTAAAGTGACAAAGTATTACTCTTTCATTAAAATAAAAATTGTATTCAATGAGATAATAAGTATGCAGCCCATATATCTGTTCATCACTTGCCATTTACTTAGTAATGAAGGTATCGCAGAAATTATACACCGAGGTTAAATAAAGTACATTATTAGTGTCATATATATATATATATATATATATATAT
>JAODUG010000007.1:2778462-2788943 GCA_027564795.1 Aphredoderus sayanus
TATATATATATATATATATATATATATATATATATATAATTTTCTTATGTATACATTAGTTTAAAACGTTCACTCCCCACTCATGATATACCAAGACATTTCTACAGAGAGCAAGCACTTTCACATGTCATACAGCCATTTCAAGCCCTCATGTTGGGCTTCCACTACATTCTGTAATAGCGAGCAATGAGCGAGTCATTGTCCTGCATTAGCATGTTACGGTACAGGGAGTTAAATAGCCCAATTTCATCTCTGCAGCACATCCTTGTTATGGTGTTGGCTCTGATGGGCATGTGTGCTAGGGAGCTGATTGCAGCCTCACAAAGGATGAAAAGCGCGCATCATGGGTTCAAGAGCTCTGTGGCAGATTTTTTACAATGTGCTACACTGGGCCTATATTATTTTGACCAGTACTGTATATGTTTTTTGTAAAAGATGAAAAACATACTGTATACTGTGTGTGTACAGTACAGTATATTAACACCATATAACAAAGTTCTCCCTTGCTACCACCATTGGCAGTTGTAACAGTAGTGGCATAACATTAGTGTTTAGTTTATTTTAAAACTTTCATAAAATGTAAAAAACCTAAAGACAATAAAGCAGGCAACCAGACAAAAATTATTCAAATGGTGACATAAAAGTGACACAAAATATATATAGGAGATTCTTCATTAGTGGCAATCTGAACACCTAATCAGAAGAGAACACATACTACTGTAGGCTAAGAAGGAGAACTAATCTCTGCCAGTGAGATCAGATTATTTATACTGTGAAAGATATTTGCAAGAAGCCAGTTTCCTCTCATCTATTGCAATTGGCACACAACACTACCCCTGCCAATGAGGTAGGCTACTGTAAATACCATCTCAAAAAAAAATTTTAAGTTTGCACAAAAGTTTATTGTGTGCCCATGCAAACCAGACATAAATCAAGATTTGTGTGAATCCCAGTGTGTTTTATTACTTCTGAAGCCCTATTAATATGTTAGACAATTCGTAATTAAAATGCTTATGTAAATAAAATATTCAATAGTTCCAATGACAGTGATATATTCTACATTGATCATCCTCAGTGATTTTGACTTGCCAATTAATCAACATTATTTATGATAATCAAATACACAAAACAAACTTGGCAAAAATGCATTGGCAATTATCTTTTATGTATACACGCTATCATGTATTATATCAATTAAATGAAAAAAATTCTTGCAAAGTTAGAAACATATTTTAAAAAACTGTAGTGTTGGTAAAGAAGTTTACATTAGAATTTCTAAATATATCGCTGGCATGACGACATGATAATCAATTTTATTTTAGCCATAATTGTTGAAATATTAACTGTTAGGGTCCAGGAGTTGCTCTGCAATGGGATGTTTGCAGTTTTGGTTGGCTTCTTATAAAGGCCCATGATTCTTTAATGTTCCCAATGGAACATGATCCTGACAAGGGTTAATCTTGAATTTTATGTTGTTCTCCCTGAAATAAAGAAATATGCACACCCACCTTCCAAGGCTTCCTGGCTCAGCCCTGCCCATTGTGTTTTTAACGCAGTTTGTCTCTATTCATTTGCATTTTTATGCAAGGTTAGTCGTGAGGGGCTTCTATTACCGCTGTGAATACATTAAGGAAACCATTAATCATGTTTGGTGTAATACAGAATGAATGAGCGACACACCTGTCCTGTTTGCTGGGGGCCTTGTTACTTATCTCACAGGCGGTACAGGGACATGAACCTGCACAGACAAGGAGAATCTGACATACTCACACCCGCCCTCTCTAGGAGGATGGATGTAGTTTAGAGAGCCAAAACGATTTAAAAATCTAGCACGGCAGCCAGATGATACTGTAGGTGGGTGGCTAGCCACTATTGCATCATGATTTCCTCATTGCTACATGACTGTAATGCTATTTAACATACTTGTCTTATTTATAAAAGTTGACCTTCAACAACATTTAAGCAATATAATTATATTTTAAGACATTTGCTGTAACATAATTGTCAGAATTTCCTTCTAGATAGCATACCAATTTTTTTGAATGCCTATATTTTGTGGATTTAGAAAGGGGTTACTAATTTTGTTTGGATTTAATTTTTTATCATTAAAGTCTAAATATTTCACTGATTATCGTAGCTATTACAAAAGTACCAAAACATTACTTCTTCTGGTTCATGGAGCACAACTTGATAATTGGCCATCTCTATCTCTGAATATTGAATAAAAAAGTAGGAATTAGCCTTTAACCAAGCATAAATGAAATAAGCAAATAAACAGAATATTGTGATAGTTATGATGCTGCACGAAGTTGACGTTCCAAATACCTTTTTCTGTGGTTGAGGGACATTAATCTGACGCACCAGTGGAGCCCTGTCTAATGTGAAAATGGAGTGTATTTTTTTTCTGCTACTCCAAGGAAGAGGTTCTATCACACTAATGATAATAAATGGCAGCTAATGGGATGACCAAACATAACAAATGGTAAGTTTTTGAAGTACATGGGCCACATTAAATCTACAGCGACTGACTGAAGTAGTGGCTGTACCTGTACAAGCCAAGTGAAATTAATTACTGTTATGAAAAGAGTTGGTTAATATAATTGTTCTTAGCTGTTCTTAACTGTGTATATGTTGCGTGCACACACAGTCAGGCATGGGTGCAGGGCAGCTTTCCTGTAACCTGTAAGCTGTAAGAAGTTGAGATGCATTTGTCACAAAATGCAGGTCTTTGTGGATTTGGCATTGAGTGGAACAGCATTTGTCTTTATGGTTGCACTACCGTACTGTTTTTTACTTATTTTTTTATTTTTTTTACCACAATAATCAATATCAAAGTCGCCAATGGCAACAATACCCAAGAAAGGGGGAGTAATTGTAGAGAGGCATTCTTTCACTGTGTCGGCCTTGTCAATGTAACAATGCTTTTATAGTTTGGCCCTGAGCATCTAAACACACTCTCAATCACTCCTGAAATCCTAGTGGGCCACACTTGGCTGCTATTGTAACTTAGCTACAGTCTCAATTTGTATGTTGTCTCTCTATAGACATGGGGAAAATAAATGGAGCAATCTGCCGTCCAACAGTTATCGCGCATTTATTTTGGCAAAAGATTCATAAAATTGTCTCAGATATGAGCAAAACCCCTTGATAATGATGATGTGCTGATGTCTGCACAGGTGTGTTGCTTTCTTTTTATATTTTCTGTACACCATGAAAAAGCAATCTTTATAATGAACTGTCTTTGTGAACCAGTTGAGATGTATGGTATATGTGGTAAATACTTTGTAGAAGCTGTCTTTATTGCACAATAAGTGAGGCAGTAAATGGGAAATAAGATGTGCAATGAGTGATAAGTGGAAGAGGTAAAAAAAGAGAAGAAAAAAAAAGATCAAAAAGAGACCAATCAGATGGGGAATGTGGGGTTACATACACAGGTATACAGTTGCTATATCATCCTGTAATCAGTGCTGTATGCAGACCGAGCCATGCATGACTCATATCAGCTCCGCTTCTGGGGCCTTGGCTGTATGAAGCCAGAGTGCCCCCCCCTTCCCCCTTCTCGTTCACTGACCCCATCTGTAGCCCTGCATTACCCCAACCTATAAAACGCCAAAGCAGCACCAATCAATTAATGAGTGTGTTTGTTTTGACAGCAGGGGGCCGGTGCTCAGCGGGCGGCGCTAGCTCCAGGAGGGGACAACAGCACAACAGCAGCTCCTCAACAGCTCACACTCCATTAGAAGAACTTGGATAATACGTGATGAGAGCGTTTATAAATAAAACCAGCCCCCTCTCACCAAGATAAACATCGCTTGTTCCCACGTGATAGCAGGACGTATGCCGAGCGCTGCCCTAATGCGCAGCAGGAGGCTGCTGGAAGCACACAGCCCCTGTTTGGCCCCTCGGTGACCAGAGAGGAGGTGATAAATGACTAGAACACTCGTCCTGTCAGCAGAGGGGCGGGGCCCCCTACAGTGAGCTACATCATCCTAACAACATTATTCTTTTCATGCGGCCTGTCGATAGAGGCCCCGCGTGATTGGCATGGGGATCCGCTCAGGTTAATTGGAAGCCTGAACTGTGTAACGGCACGGGAAGCTGAGCAGACATTGCATCCCCCCCCACCCCCGCTTTGCAATAACACAGAGGGCCTGTGTGTCCGTGTATCGATTACATCTTGGGTTCATAGCATCCGTATGGGAATGAAATATCAGAGGACGGGTTATGGATGTTGCCATCAATGGCAGGGAGGGTAAGGGGATGGCCCACGTGTGTTGAAACAAAAAGCATAAGCGCAAAAAGAACATTTCACATTATGACGGTCTTTCAGTTACTGTTGCCCTGCCCGTCACCCATACATACATCGGATACTCGTTCTATTCCCCATTGCGGTTTACAGTTAATCATACACATCTGACTCATCATTAGAGATGCGTGCAGTTACTTAGTACGTAGGCAGGTGTGTTTGCCCTCCTGCCCTGCAGGTCTGTGATCACATAGGTCCTCCTCCTCTCTTTGTGGCCGCCCACTCTTCAATTAGCTTTTGATCAAGGACCCGTGGCTAACATCAGATGAGAGCAACCTGATATGCCCAATATAGGGTGTAACCTAACACACAGCGCTATGCTCCCAAGCATCACCTGCAGTCTCATGGACTGGGCCACCCTGGTCCATGATAATTAACTAGGGGCTGAGAGAGAAACAACTTCTTTTGTTTGCATAATGCACAGATGTTACGAGGGGTTTAAAATGAGACCTATCCAAAAAGAAGAGAGAGAGAGAGAGAGAGAGAGAGAGAGAGAGAGAGAGAGAGAGAGAGAGTCACTCCCCTCCACATATGGTGCATTTGTTTACTATGAAGCCAATGACTGTTTCTGATGTATTCATTTCTCATCAGAATCATATTCTAATTATCATCTCTATCATTCCAGGTGGCATGATGATCCATTGTTTCGCCTGCAACATTTCCAGCAGTTTGATGCCCTAACCCAGAGAATTTGCTTATTAATTTGGAAATTAATTGCAAACACAAAGTGACATTTTACAAGAAATGTTTAGCATAGCATGAATTATCGCTGCTGTAAATTGATGCGAGCAACGGAGTGCATAGCCTTGACTTAAGCTCTTTGTGATTAATAAAAGAAGCTTTCACTTCGGTTTCAGAGCCACTGATGATGAACGGCACAAAGTGTTGGAACAAACTCCTCCTACAACTGAAGGACAGGCTACGGCTTAAACCATATATTACATCGAGAAGAATCTTGGCCATCATTTGTTGTACGGTATGTGTTGTCCCATCACACATGTGAATGACTATAACACATACAGCCGGTGTCACACATTTTTGGAAGATTTTAATTTCTGTCTCAATATGCTGCACCGTCGGCTTTAAACGGTCAGTGTCAAAAATCTACGTATCGGCGATGCTTCAGTGTGTCTCTTGTGTAGATGCAGGATTTGTTGGTGTCGACATTTATTTCCCATCAGCGCACAATCAGGCACCAACACTCCCATTCTGGTCTGTGGACCACAAACAGTAGCTCCATCTCCTGTGGAGCAGAAGATCTGGACACTACATGAGTGACTGAGACACAGCACCCTCCATACTGCTCCTCACAGCCCCCTCATCAAGCCCCACAGGGCCCGCCACATGCCTCTCAGCACCCAAGTCCAGATTGTGCCACTGGGCCGGTGCTGGACTGGAGGTGGGCGACGGCGCCCCAATCCATCTCCCGCAGGAGTCTGGTGACGGGAGCATCGGTTGCCCACTCCGCGGCTCCGAGCACACTCAAGAAGATGGATTGGTTGGCCGAATCACCGAAGGAGGCAAAGCATGCCGTTAAGAGCCTGTGTATCACTTGGCTGCTCATATGCAAAGTTTGATGAAAGAGGTTTTTCTGGGAGCGATGAATTAGGGCTCCGCTGTGAAATTAGATTTCCGGGGAAAAAAAAAACCCTCATAAGGGGTAGAAGTAGTTTCCACTGTGTTACTTCTACCCCAATAAAATGTATGGCTAAAAGTGAAATAACCAGTTGACTTCCACGGCAATTAAGTGGGACAACGAGTTATGCTTAAATACAGGTTTTAGTCAGCCCAAATCCAGTTTGACCCAAGTATTCTTTGAAAATAAGAATGGAGCAAATACCTTTAATATAATAAAACAATAGTTTAACACAATAGGAAAGGCTCTACTGTAGATTATGGCATGTGTACATGGTCGCTTAATAGACAAAATATTTATTCATGCGATCATTCCATTCCATTAATGAGATGCCATTAGAGACAATTGACCACCGCTGATAAACTGTATAGTTGCAAAAGCTTCACATGCTGTGAAGAAAGGGACACAATAGGCGGAACACAACAAACAATTGGTACAGCGCCTTGCCATATTTTCCTCTGATGAAATAAATCTTGTGGAAAAATAGTCTCATCCTCGGTAACAACCTAAATTGGCCGTTACTTTAACCTGATATGCTTATAGGATCCCGCCTCCTCTCCTCCAGCACCCACACCCAAAACGATGGCAGCAACGGAACATTGACAAATTTGACAAAGGGAATTTGCTCAGAAAACACAACCTCTATTTGGTCGGCCAAGCGGCAAATATGTCGGATGATATGGTTTATTAGGCAATCCATTTCTCCACAATAGTGGGGGCCATCTGCAAAGGTTAGCATGCATAAGGTTCATATGGCGAATTCTATCTAATCTGCCTTCGAAAGGACCGCCACAGAAACTTGGTGCCACATTTTTCATGTACGTACGATTTGGAATGCAAATAGAATAGCTGATGAAAGGGGTGACCTTCTGAGTGCAGAGCAGTGGGGGCTTTGTGGAATATGCAGAGGCGGAATAGAATAGAAAGAATGACTTACTGCCACTGCCATCTCGGCTGCGGTGTAATATACGACTGTGGCTCAGATACAAGTGAACCTGGCCTCAAGAACATCTAGGTTAATCTCTGAGGATGGCACATCATGTTACTGGTGGTACTGTATAGAAAGAAATAGCTGGCCCAAATAAATATTCAACTTGGTGCTTTGAGAAATAGCCTTGTATCTTCAAAGTTTAAAATGCCTCCTGAAAAATAAAAAATAAACAAATATATATATTGGCTCTTTCATTGAATTACGCAATGATCTATCCTTTGATGAAGTACTTAAGAATATAATATACAATATTATAATGGCTACAGTTGGAATACAACTGAAGGTACTTCGCATCTATCTCTAGTGAATCACTTTTAATAAACTTGGGCCGTTTAGACTACTATTGACAATGTACTTTATGCATGTCGCTTTGAATAAAAGCACCTGCTAAATGTCTCAAAAAATGTATTGTTTGTTTAGATACTGTAGAAATGTATAAAAGACAGCTTTCGCCATCTTTGTAATGGTATTTCAAATGGTAATGCATACAAATACAGATTATAAAACAACAACTATTTTAGTTATTGCCACACTGCTGACCGCCATAGTTTACCTCATGCAGTACATGAAGTACACGGTTGATGTAGTTGATGGATGCCCAAAGTTTCTCCAAATTAAAAGCGAAATGAATTTGAAACAAGATATTCCAACACATAAAGGTAGGAGTAATATGTCAATAGTATAAGGTATGGCCTCCTTTGTCATGTGTAGTACAGCGCTTGAACACATAGACAAATGGCTAAGGTGTACCATGGTCAGTCAGCCGTGCATGTCTCATCTGTAGCCAGAGTTGGCAGAGTAGTCATCTTCATTCCCTTTGTCCTTACTGCAGAAGGTAATCTATCAGCCCAGAGACGTGCTGGAGAGTCCGGCTGGCCTACTCACTTTCCCATTTGAATTGAGAACCCAGTCTCCTTTTTTTTTTTTTTTTTTTTACCCCTGGTCCCAGTTAGACCAAGCTGCAATTGAGAATGAGTGAGCTGTCCTTGATTCGTATTACTGTCCCAGTATGATTGAGCTCCTTTGGTATCGCCGGAGAATGGAGAGAAAATTGAGCACTTGACTTTGCAGGGTTGAAATCCCAGCACTGCATGTATGCATTTTCTCTGGGTTTTTCATGTGACACGCTTGAGCTAACTTCCTTATGCACTGATATTAAAGCCAGTGTGCATATTTTCTTTATTTTTTTCTTTTCTTTTGAAGTTAATTGTTAAATGAAATAAGTTGTTGTCTTTACAACAAAACGAAACAAATGTAACTAATTCAACTTCTAGTCAACTTCTAAGTGAAATATGTGTATGCTCAGTAACTGTATGATAAATTATGACGTGATTGCATAAAGACATTCCATAATACCACATCATGTAATGGAAAGGACAACATATCCTGACTACCTAACAAGTTTCAGTCAGCTACAGTATTTCAGTGCAGCATAGGTGACCTTATGCTGAGCAACACAGTGTTGTTCTGTTGATGATTAAATCAATAGGGATTGGACACAGGCTTGTGAGGACATGCCTTTTCTTATTTGAGCAAGTTCCTCCACTGGGGGTCTGCTTGGGGAGGATTCATCACCTGAGTGGTCCCTGTCGACTGATAGGTGATGGGCCCTTAGCCCTGCTTTGATAGAGGGAGCCGATTATGATGCGCGTCGATCGTTCCGGCAAATATTGACATGGAAACACTGAGAGAACAAGCCCACGCCTCATAGCCCATCTCCCTCCATACCGACCGCACGAAACACCAACACACACACACACACACACACACACACAGTTCAACACACATACACTCGTGCACATGCGTGCATGTCCGAACGCACAAAAAGCCCTCACACAAGTACACACGCGCGCACACACACACACACACACACACACACACACACACACATGCACACACACACGCACACACGCACACACACACACACGCTCACACACACACACACACAGTGAGGCCAATCCCTCAATCATCTCAATCAATGGTGTTTTACCAGCCCCTTGCAGTAAGACAGTTCCATATTAGTGTACAGTATGTGTGTGCATGTGCACGCATGGTGTGTACGTGTGTGTTCACTAATTCACCTAAGGCTTTATTTACTGTATACAGGAAGGTTTATTTACTTAGGGAAGGGACTATTTCCCGTGCCACTAACGCCACCTCTTACTCCTCTACACCTGCCTGTGGGAACACTGAGCATCGGTGATGAAACACAAACAATGTTCCCTGGGAGAATAATACATGGGGGGGGGGGAAGGCAGAGACTGGGGGGAGTGAGATTGAAAAGAAGAGATGGAGGTGGAGAGGAAAGCGTGAATGTGTGTGTGTGTGTGCGTGCGCGTGTGTGCGTGTGTGTCTAATGACAGGTGTGTGTGTAAGTTCTTCATCCGGCCACATGGGCTTGTAGGGAAAACCGCTTGGCAGGGCGCTCAAGCGCGCCTTTTACAACTAATCCTGTTTGTAACTTATTATTTCTCTCCGGCAAAAAGTTGGTCAAACTCGTGGCTCTGATTCGCGCAACCCCCCCCCCCCCCTCCTTCCCCGCCATTCCCTCCCCAGAGTTCCCCCCTCTCGCCTCTCCCTCCTGCACATGCTCCCCACATAATTTATGACCGCCTCTGGTCCTGATGACAGATTATTAAAAGTAGAATTAGGTTGTTTTTTTGTTTTTTGCTTTTGGCGGTTTTTTTTTCTCTCCTGTGGGAATCGGGAAGGCAGGGCTCTCCGAGGAAGGTCCCTCACGAGGTCTGCAGTCCTAATAGAGGACCCCCCCTCCCCCTTAGAAGACTAATGACTGGGGTTTACCGTGGCAGGCGTCACGTGGCTTGAAGCCCACGTCATGAGGAGGGGAGAGGTTAACTTCCTCCCCATTGAGAGCTTTATTGGATTGTTTAGCAGCAGAAGGATAATGTTTTTGTCATAGACCGCTGCTGAGGCTGCTGCTGCTATGCTGGAGGGAGGCCGCCAGCAAATGCTGCCTGTGTGCGTGCACGTGTGTGTGTGTGTATCTTGTAGTGTGTGTTTACGTGTACATTTCCATTATGTGTTATTGTGTGTGTGTGTGTGTATGTGTGTGTTTATTTCTTTTAGTGTGCTAAGTGAGTGTTTTTCTGTATGCACTGTGTGTGTGCACTGCGTTTGAGTGTGTGTCTGCGTGTGTGTTTGTGACTGCTGGATTTCAGTGTGCTTAGGTATGTGTGTGCTATTCTTCAGCGTGTGTGTGTGTGTGTGTGTGTTTGAGCTTTATTTATGTGTGTGATATAAGCCACCAGAGTAGAGAAAGCGGGACAGTGCGAGGAGTATGTGTGGGAGGTAAGGGCAGCTCCAGGAGATAAGTAGCGGGAAGATAATAATTATTCCTGGGAATTCGGTAGTTAATGTGTGTGGACAGAATTCCCCCCATCCACCAGACACACACCCACCCACACACACACACACACACACAACAGTAGAAAAACACACGCCTACTGTACCTATCTGAAGTCCCTGCCAACCTCCTCCCCTCCTCTCCTCTCATCTCCCCTTCCCCCCTTTTCCCCCTCCTCTCCTCC
>JAODUG010000007.1:2789043-2806543 GCA_027564795.1 Aphredoderus sayanus
GGAGGCGAGCGTCTCCCCTGTTCACCTGATGGCCGTTTGGAGCCTGTTCCCCCAGCGTGTGTCTGCAGCCCAGGAAGCAGAGGGGAGTCTCAGCACAGCTGAGAGGCTCGGCTTAATCTTATGCATCATTAAGCACTCAGCGGCACGCCGCAGCTCCTCATATACATCATCCACGCTTAATAAACATAATGATGACATAAGATGTAATTCCAGATGAATTTTCATTTTATAGGGAAATGGAGAATTCCTGTAGAAAAGAGAGAGGAGAGAGAGGGAGAAAGAGAGAGGGGGGGTGGGTGGGGGAGAGTGGGGAGGGGAAAAGAAGGGAGACGAGAGAGGGAAGAGAGAATGGGGGAGGGGGAGTAAATATTCTGTGAAGTACAGAACAAATTATGTTTTTGTTTTTTTCCTGGGCAAGATGGATAGCATGTTTGTTGGTGGGGAAGGAGTGCTGGGTGGAAAGGGTTGGGAAAGGTGATGGGACTGGGGGGGGGAGTTACGGTGGGGGTGGCCCCGGGAGTAGAGTGGTGGCGTGGGGATAAAGGTTGTTTGTGAAGGGGGTGTTGGCCATTCCCGTTGTTTTAATCGCTGAGCTTGATGGACAGGCCGAGCCGACCTGAGCTGCAGCCATCCATCATAGAACGGTACAGAGAGGAGCTCGAGCTCCACACAGGGCCCTCGCACCGCCGAGGAAATGGCTTTCTGATGGAAGTCTGAGCGAGAGGTGGCCGTATACACGTAGTGGAGGGCCAGTGAGGGTCACACTGGGGGAAATAAGGAGCAGGAGAAGTCCCCGCTCTCCGTGGAAGTCCCGTTATTTCAGATTCGTTTACAAGGAAATCTTGGAGTCAAGAGGAACATTTTCAAGGTTTGTGTCAATCAGAGACATTCTGACTACCTTCCCTCCAACAGAAGAAAGTATTCAGACAATGTATTTGCATATTGTGTGTGCATCATGTGTGCAATGGCAACATGTCAGAGTGGTGTTGGGGGTCTGCCATGTTGACAATGAGCTGTCGTCACTAGAGACCAACCCAAACCCCCTCTCTAGACACACACACACACTAATGCACTTCCCCTGAACTCAGCCCTTACCCAGACACATCCTGCCCACAGATGCAATAGCACAGCCCAGACAGACATCCAGCAAACTAACCAGGCAGCCAGGCTGAAAATAGGAGGGAGGGGATGTTGAAGAGTGAGATAGATCTTTTTAAAATTATTATGTCTCTTACATTCCAATGGGAGCATAATGTATGACCCTGCTGCCTGTTATCAGTGGCTTTCTGACACAGGTGAGATAAAACCTATGAAAGCCCTTCTACAAATCATTGTGTAATTAATTCCGATGATGGGGTAGAGCCCGTGAGTGAAATCGGCTGCCCACAGAGGCAAATATTTTCTTTCATTGTTACATTTTCTCTCTATTTCTTACTGACCAGTTGAAAATGAGAAAGTATTTAGCTCCAGCCAGTGAAGCCAGTTTTGTCTGGGGAATGTTGCATCCATTGGACACTTCCAGCTGGACCTCTTCCCAGATTGCCATGGCTGGTTAATGTGGCCATTCTGTGCCTCCAGAATTAGAATTCATGGTTTATATTAAACAAACAAACACACAAACAAGAAAACAATGACATGGATCGACCTTGGACGAACTGGGAGTACTTTAATTGGTCCTTCGAACTGGTTAATATTTAATATATAAACAGGTTATGAACATTTAGTATTATGTCCACTTATTTTGTGGGATCAGCCTCATATGGAGACATATGCTCTTCGGGTATCCTGGAGATGTGATTGGCTGTGGGATTTGACTTTTGTGATACAGTGGGGGATATTAATGGAGCCTCCTGACTCTCCTCTGGAGGCCTGCATAACACAGGCAGTTCTGGATTCAAACCTCAGCATGTTTAGGGCCAGTGGAGCATGCCCACCAGTGTGCCAAGGTTAGATGGGTGCCAGGGGTCCCACTAAAAAGAACTCCATCCTCTTTTCTACCTTCTTGTGCCCAGCACAACATGCACACACAAAGCAATGTCACACAAAGCAGAACACAAAGCAAGGCAGCAACACAGCAATGCAAGGCAGCAACACACTAATGCAAAGCAAAACACAACCCAGCACAACATAATGCAACATTGCAACATTACAGAACACAATTCAACACACACAATACTAAACAACATAACACACATCAAATTGTAACACAACACTACACATGATTTTACCACAGCACACAATACAATGCCACGTAAAAACACAACACGACACATGACATAAATCATAACAAACATGAACAAAACACTTCTTCACAGAACAAAGCACGACAATGCATCACTGGCTACACGTGAACTTCTACCTTGTCAGTCGCGGCTCTTCGCGGCCATTGAAAGACTAACAACATACACATTCGCTTTGGCACACTCCGTCCCTGTGGTCCCCATACAGTACACTGCCCCCCATCCACTGTCTGTGTATACGTCAGCGATAACATCTTCCTCAGTGATGTACTCGTGGTCTGTTTGTGTTGAGTTACAGGCCACACTCCCTCTTTCTCTCCAGCACAGCCCAAGCCGCTCCTGGCACCAAGTGCAGATTACATCTTGTTTGCCCAACTACTAAAAGTGTCAGAGGCTGTCTGCCATTGCTTTTATATACAGTAGTATTATTAACGACAGCAAGCGCCCACCTCCCTGGCTTTTGTGTATGTGTGGGTGTGTGCACGTGTCTAATTAGAGGAGCGCTGCTTACAGAAGCAGAGAATGGATTTGCAAGATAGGGAATAATAATTGCAAATATTATCATTATTATTTTTCCGCAGCTTAGAAAGAAATGACACAGGGTTGGACATCCCTGTTTGGATGGTGCCTTGTGAACTCATTCAATAATTATTATGGGCTGCTTTTAAAACCACAAGGGCCAGCCGTGACTGTAACTTCTGGCCACTGACTTTTCATGCTTTGCTCATCTGAGTAAGATTAGCATTGTGAATCATCTTCCAAGGGATATCATCCAAATTATTACTTACTGTAGTTAACTATCAAGGTAATTGCATTACTGTAGTTTCAAAGACTAGTTACCAAGTAATAATGCCAGTTATTTCTGTTACAAGCAACATATTATATATACATATAACTAAAGAAAAAATGGACGATGTGAATGATTATGAAGGACACTTTATTCTGTGTTGTTTTTTCACACTGCTTAGATGTTCAACAACTTCAAGCGGAAAATCAAATAATAAGCAGTTCAAGATTACAACAGGCAGTTTATGATTATATGGATGCAGTGAAACTTCTCAGATCTTAAATTATTACCATTAATAAGCAATAACATGTTGTATACTACACAATCCTACCCCGATAAAGCACATTTTCACCAAATACGTTATAATTGCAGTACATAAAAGGATTGCCTATACATTTCCTTTGTTTGAGAGCGAAAGATAGAGAGAGAGAGAGAGAGAGATAGTCTTGTTCTGGGTCTGGGAGGTTACAACCATTCTGTCGGCCAGCTCTTTCATACACAGCTGTGGCTTGGCTGGCTCTCAGCTCCCCCTCTGTCTTAACCTGAAGAATTATGTGCTCAGATAATTAGCTCTTATAGGTACACTCTCCATTTCTCCACTCCACTGGGCACATCATCTTCCTTGCCTCTTTATTGTTTGGTTTGCTTTGTCAGATCGATGTCTTGCTACTGCGTAACTAGCACTCATATCTCAGGCTGCATAAATCACAACAAGGTTTCTGTCGCTTGGGAGAGAAGTGTGTGCATATACACTGTGCCATACACATGCACATACACACACACAAAATGTAATTTTCCCTCTCCTCTACTATTCCCTATGTCCCCCCATTCTCTCCCTGCATCCCCTGTACCGCTAATTGACCACTAGAGGGGAAACCATCATATTATCCACCTATTCAGTTGACAATGTGGTAAGCTGGTATCATGGGTCATGATTTTAAAAAGCACCCGCATAATGAATTATGAACAAAAAAAAATGCACATTGCCCTCCTCATGCTAATGTTGACATTGTCATCTATGGTACATTTTCTGCTGAGGTACATGACAATTGAGATGTGAATTACAAGCAAGCGCTTTGTCACTCCTTACTGTATTCCCATTTACATCCTTAATTAGCTTATTCCCTCACTTCCATTAAAGAAGGTGATAGAGGGGGAGGGGGGGTATTTATGCGACAGACAGGCAAGGACGTGAACACAGGGACAAAGGCAAAACAACAGCAACCTGATGGACAACTACAAAGACACAGAAATACATGAAGACACAGATTGTCCATCCAACATCACACAAAGGTGCATAAGCCTTGATTATGGTGCAGGAAATGAGCCAGAAAGCCCATCCCATGTGTTAGGACCTCGGGGTTGATCAGTATCCCTAGGTCTATGTCTCTGTTAATGTCATTCTTAACGACAAACTAAACACTGCGGGTTTGTAGACATTAGCTATGCCTGCTAAAATACCCATTTACCCAGCCTCCTCATCACACAACGCTCTCCGACTTTGAATGACAGGCCTTAACACGCCATTCTATTAGGAGGCTTATTCAATAGAGCAATGTTCACTCATTCGTGTCCCTCCGAAGTGCAAGGTTTGTTTTCAAGAACCCACAAAGAATATGCTCCATGCGAGGTCATACATTGTTTACCATGTGTGCCTAGTCTCCATGACAGTGCAGAGTCACTTGAAATGTCACATCAAACCCTAGATTTCACGTTAAATGTTACACGGTTTTGAATATTCATGTTGGGACCAAAGGGTGGTAATGTTCCGATTTCAGGGCACAAAGTATGGCTTGCTGTTGGATTTTGTTAATGCATACATTTGAACAGTGGGAACTAATAGAGCATGTAGCAGCTTTACAATGCAAGGGATCTGTGGGTGGCCAATTCACTCACTGACAGTTGACTGGTTCTAAATATGGTCTGCCAAATACATGTGAATAAATTAAATCTTTGATTATGGGTATGGGTAGCCTATAATGTGGGTGTACTATTACTTTATGCTAATAACCCTGAAAGGTACAGAGTGAGTGCCGCAATATTGGATACCTATAGAAACACAAGGCCTCCACTACTGCTAGCTTTTAGACAGAGGCTATTATTGAATGTGTTGCGTGTTTTGGCTATGTGATGACTTGTTTGTGTTTTTACTGTACACACAGTTGACGGCTGGAGCAGTGACACAATTGACCGCTCACTTGACCTCGCCTCAAAGCAGCAGAAAATCACATGGCTTCAATTTCGTCAGTCTCAAATTTAGGTGGTTAGGAGAGGGCTTTCACTCTAATGGAGCCAGTGACTGGGTTGTTAAAAATAGTCTTTGTTCATGCTTGTGTTTCATGTGTGTGAAGACCTCTTATTGATGTATACATTATCTGTATTTGTTTACTTTTTTAATAAATCATAATCTTTGTTTCAAAGGTCATTTTATTTGGCATTTTAGTATGGCCAAACCAGCCACTATTTGTTGCTAAAACGGGCTGTGATAGAAGCAAACTCTTTTTGCCTATTAAAAATAATGTGAAATACAAAGTCCGCAGTACAGGTGGCTGCTGCATGGTCGAAGCATACCTCTTCGCTCTAAAATGTGTAAGAACATGGAGAAGCACAGTCGTCACGAGAGACAGGATGCATTGTCTGTCTTTTGGCTGTCATTAAGCACTGTCTGGAGGATGATGAGGAAGCCGTATGGGGTCCGGGGGAAGTATTTACGACCCTGTAGGAAGCTCGTTGGGCTGGGGCGATCGCAGGAAGATAATGGGAGGGAATGGGATGCAGCGAGGTGTTCTGATGGCCCCAACCACACAAGAACAGCCAGGATAAATCAATGTTGGTCATTTTCTCCACCCCTCCATCACACTCAAAGGGCCCCACCCAACATGATGTACACATTCCATCATTAAGGTCTCTGAATTCAGAAGAAAACAGCAGATGGACTTGAAAAGTGTAGGGGGGAATTTGATGTACCACTGAATAACGCTAAATGTTTTTATTCTATAGTTTGCAGCATAGTAGGATAATGCTAATTTGATTTAATTCTGACACAGCCGCTTGAGTGACTTTTCTGGTGACATTGGGCGGCATATAAACAAGCCTTCACCTCATTAACCAGGAACAAACTGAGAGGAAATTATACTTAGTTATGGAAATGGATTGTATGCATGCAAAGCATTACTTTCCCTGACTTTTAAGATAAAATATAAAAAACATCCGAGCTGTGTTAGCTTAGCTGTGACGCCAACACCATTAAAAAAGGAGTGCGGATCAAGGTACAATCTAACCTTTGATGATCAAAAGAGACAACTCATTAGAGGAGTATATTGACCTTAAAAGGGGCTTTAATAAAGCCTTAATTTAATAAATTAGATCTCCAAAGGTAAAAGTGCTTTTATGGTCGCTCGGAGTGCACACTGTATTACAATCACTCCTAAAACAGGTGGATGATATTGCTGTGAATCATAAAGTTTGTCAATAGAGACACACTTAGTTTTCTTTCATTATTATTTTCCCTTTTTGATAAAACAACCAAAACCTGTTATACAGTATTTAAAGTGTATGCCTATAACTGTAGAATTCACATTATACAGTTGTATTACTGTAATTTACAAGAGCAGGCTTTCCCTTCCCGTTTAATTTAGTTTTGTTTCTTTTTTGTCCTTCAGGTTTTGTTTTTGAAGGTACTTAAAGGTGACATTGAACATAATGTGTGTTTATCTATTTTCTACACGCTAATCTGTTTGCATTACCGCTTGTATTTCAATGGTCCCATTATGTATTAGAAAAGCAATTAACAGTTCATTAAACTTTGAAGGTGTTAATACAGGTGATAAGACTAAGCCATCTGTCGGATTCCCTACTAGGGCTGAGTTTGGTACCATGTACTAAATAAGGTTTCTAAACAATTAAGGTTAGACTTGATAATTTACCTTTCAAAAGAGGACATCTCTGGTTGTCTAGTATTAATGTTGCATATGGTAAGTTCTTGAAGTGTGATAATGAGGGAGATAGCCTGCTTAATTTGTCTTATAAATATTAGGGAGGCAGGCAGATTGAGGCCCCGGGACTAAGCATATGTCTGCACTCAAGCAACGTGTTTTAAAAACAGAAAGGGAGGGGATACATACAAATAATAACAATAGCAAAAACAAAGAAAAGAAAACAGAAGCAACGTGGTGCAACATTACCCTCAGTTCCATATTACATTAAAAGGCTGTACGTATGACATGCACTGAATGGTGGTGTCATCTTCTCATTAGCTTTTTGTTGAACAGATAAATATACAGCAGCGTTTTCTATCATGCATGTGTGAAGACAACAAATGAACACGGTCAGAATTATTCAATTCATCATGTTTCTTCAGGATTTACTGAGATTTGCTCTCATTAGTGGCCCTCATCTGTCAGAGACACCCTGATCCTGGGGAGAGAAAGAAACTGCCTCTCCACACTTAATTGGGAGCCCCACACACGCAGTGAGCAAGACACAGCCGCTGTGTCAACCTTTTAAATCCCAAATTCATCTTCCAAAATCAATCTATCAACATCCTAATTGGCCCTCACTTTATGACTGCTGTGCAGGCTCGCTCTCTGGGCGGATCTGACGCTAAATGGAGTCATAAGCTCAAGTTGAAATATGTGGCGCTTCACAATCATCTGTTTATGAAGATCTTAAACTGAAAGATATGGATTGGATG
The DNA here is from genome assembly GCA_027564795.1 of Aphredoderus sayanus. Lineage (NCBI taxonomy): Eukaryota > Metazoa > Chordata > Actinopteri > Percopsiformes > Aphredoderidae > Aphredoderus > Aphredoderus sayanus. The sequence goes on from JAODUG010000007.1 coordinate 2,796,764, forward strand.
GATGTGTCCGTGGCTGGGTGGAATACGAGCTACTTTCAAGTATTGGAAACTTAGCCTAGAACGGCTTTGTGGTTAATATGACCGAGATTCATTATTTAATATTGTTTTTCATTTGTAAAATATGATATTTCATTTATATTACTATTGGAATTGGTCTTGCCACTCCAGTGAATACAGCAGCATTAAAAAATTGGACGTGTGTACTGGAAAGTACTGACCAGGAAACACATACTCGCCAATTTGCTGAGAAATATATGCATCTTTGGTGTAATTATTATTACTCTTCTGAGTTTCTGGATTACATTACATTTCCTCTGACCACATTTGGTTTGTTACTACAAAGGAAAAACAAAGCAGGGCAGGCCACATTCAACATAGTGAGTATTGACATATTATCCATGGTGCTGGCAACAGAATGGCTCTCATTAGTCTCTTCTGAGACGGTAATGGCAGATCACCTCTCAGGGCCACAGAATTGACAGACTGTGGTCTCCCCCAACACATATCTAAGATCTTTTTATTGGCTACCCCTCCAAACACCCTCCATCTAATGCTGCCCATTGGCCTGATTAACCTTGCTGGTGTCTTTTCAAACTGAAACGGTATCACAGGATGCGCTTTAACACATTTTGCAGCACAGAGGAGCTCAACTCAGCGGTCTCTGCAGTTTTATTAATATTTTCAATATCACGCCAACAAATGTGCTATTCAGTAAAATGCAATTTACGTACTAATTTGGAACAGTAGAATAAGCCCAGGGGCATTAATTACAGTTTAAGCAGGGTATTATAACTGGAATGTATTCTTTCTGAATATTCTCCAATAACTCCTTTAAGTATAAGGGATAGTATAAGGGATAGAAGGTCCCTTTATCCACCGGTTTGTGTGTTTTCTATGGGCTACGTCGCAGAGAGAAAAGTTTTGCTGGTCCTCCTTAATGAACAGGTGTCTGCATAACACAGCCTACCCCACAGATGGCGGTGTAATTAGCAGTCATTATGGTGGTCTTTAGGAGGACCAAGATGTGTGCGGCCGCACAGAGAGCCTAACCTCTTCACCCCCGACAGGACCCACGGGAGGCCACTGACACGTGTTGTTCTCCCGGAGAAGGCAAAGGTGGAGTTCCCCTTTCACAAGGTGTCATCCTGATGTGCTGCAAGGCCCGAGATGTGTGTTAAAGGATCATGGGTGTCAAGGGCCTCCCTCGGTCACAATGCTATCAGAACAATAAGCGGCCAAATCGACTGACTTGAATTCAAGACATTTATATTGTTCTGTTTGTATTCTGTTTGAACAGGGCTCTATGTAATTTGAATGCCCACGCTTTAAATTACATGCTGTCCATTATGTTGTAATTCATGAAATGTAAAATAATAGTAAAATAATAATAATTATCCACAAATTGTATAAAACAGTATACAATAATTTACAGTCGGTATACATTTAATCAATCAGTTTATTTTATGACTTTTATTTATAACAGTGTACCCATTCCTGTTACTGATGTATCAATTGGTAAATATACATAAAACTATTATTCTATAGTCTCTTTGGTACAGTTTAAATATATGTTATTACACCGTAATTATAGTTACAATTATAGCCCTGTTTATAATAAACAGGAGCTTATTTAGTACATAAAGAACTGTGTTTATTATGATTTTAAAAGGCGCATATCATTTGTCATAATTTACCCATGTTGCTGATTTAGGCCGTGAGCCCTGACATGTGTGACTTTACACCCATGTGACCTTTAAACAGCACAGCTCCCAGCATACAGTGGTGGATGTGGGTGAATCATGTGGGCTCGGGGTCATTCGCTGTTCGTGTCGCCGTTCATGGCCGACTACCTTCTGTTGTCGGGCCACTAGTGGGAGTGAGGAGGGGCTGTTGTCGAAGGTAGTGGGTGCCAATAGGCTTGTAATTTCCCCTCACTCAGAAATGAATTCCGTCTAATCTCATTCCACCATGTCAAATGGCAGCGTGACATGCTGTTTTATACTGTAACATTTGGTTATACCGAAGCACTCCACTGCCTCTCGCTGCAGCCCAACACCCTCTGGATATTAAAACTCTGTGTAATATTTCACCAAGATCAGATGTGGCTTAAACACGCTGCATTAGCCTGGCCCTGATAAATACTTCCTCTAAGTTTGCGGCCTCACATATTTTATCCAATAAGCTTGCCCCGGTGTTTTCTACGGCCCTTTTACAGGCAGTTAATGATTCACTGTGATCGCCTCACATTACAAATCATGGCTGAAACTGCAGAGGGCGAAGACCAAGTTGATTCTATTTCTGTGGGTATAGTATTGACTAGTCTGCCACTATCATGAACACTATTATGAACTAATATAGGTTCCTTTTAACGATCTCTAGAGATCTTACAATTTAAAATGAAAATAAATTAATCGATGAATGAATGAAAAGGAATTACTGTACAGACAAAATAAATGTAATGTATTTAAATGCATTAAACAATGTTTAATAAATATATTTTTCTCCCATAATATAAGCTAACTTCTCTTCTTAGGAAGCAGCAGCTCATTCACTGCAGGTAACAGAATGAAGTTGGTCCTGGAAGGTTGTTTGCAGGGGTAATGCATTATTCCACTAAAGTAATGATCAGGCAGCATTAGAGGCATGCAAAATGTTCAGCTCCATTGCTACCTTCCCATCAACGAGTCATTATTACAATATCGCTGCTGCTAACTGGCAGACTGACTGGCTGACCAGCTTTGAAATACACATTGCCCCACTCGCACCCCTGCACAAAATGGCCGATTGGCTCATTAATTTCAATGACAAAATAAAAGAATTGACAGCAAGACGAACATTGACACCTGCTGACACAAAGTTGCTTGTGAATTGGAATGCGATTCTGGTTATTTTAAGGGACCACTTATGGGATTTTCTTATTGCCACAATTATCTGTAAATATGAAGACATGAAAAGCATTTCTATAAAATGTTGTTTCATTAAATTAACCAACCATTTGAAAGACTTTAAAGTTAGTGGTCATTATAGTCAGATACAAATAACTTGAAACACTAAAAACTTAGATTTGTTGAGAATAATATCCGATAAAGATTTACTACTATAAAGACTCAAATAAAACATAAAAACAGTCTTCATGATAATAACCGCGTGATGCTATTTGAGTAATTTTCGGCTAAAATACCAAAGCTGAAGCCACGGGTGCATGCTTTTACAGTCATTGCACACTATTGATCTACACTTATTTTGATTACACAGAAAAAAAGAGCATTTATTATATATTAGATATACACACCATTACTGCATTAAGCACCCTGATCCTCTCAAAATAGACAGCCTCTTAGAAATTCATTTGTATCTGTGTTAAGCTCATTTCCAGGAGAGGAGGAAATGGAAAGTGTTTTTTTCCCCATTCGATAGGATTTAGGAAGCATGTAAGTGATGTGTCTTTTGTTATTTACACCAGGGCCTGGGCCCCTAAGTTTATCCTGCCTCATACGGTGCAGGCTTAAGAGGCAGTGGGCCCCTAGAAGAATGCCTTTTAACAGAAACAAAATGACTCCTGTGTTTCATCTGTTGTTATGCTAAAATGTGGTGGCTCTAAATGACCGCTTCTATGCATATGTGGATTGGTGTTTGCCTTTGCTCAGGGAGGGAGCCTGTGGAAGATCCTTCTGTTCCCCATATGGCGGCATTGTGGGGAAAATGCTGGACAATAGTCCCTCCCAGGGAGAAGCCCCCAGGTCTCGCTGCTGGAAGAGAAACTGTTGGTTTCGCTATTTTTTTTTTCCGCCAAACCCCCCATAGGCGAGCAGACGGCCTGTAGGCACGCGCATGCAACCCCGCGCACACACACCCAAACATTTCATGCAATATCTCACAAGCTGTGTCCGTGGCAACACCCTCGCAATGTGCGGAAATGAAGAGGAAAAGACAGTGGGTGACGCTTGGATCAATGTTAAACGCAAACATGCAAAACACTTGCATATTCAATTCTATTTCCATATACTGTTCTGTTATGCTATTATGACGCGTTGAATTCAGATGAGATTTAACTTAAGAGAGCTTTGGCTTCCAGTGAATACGTTTTCATGCTTCTTTTATTTCCATGCATAGAATTTTAATGTCTCATCATCAGAGCATCTCATCCCTTAATGTCATACATAACTTTTTCATTTGCTCAATAGTATATAAAAATGATTATACAAAAGCCAAGGCGATGAATGTAAGAGGGCCCTGATGGCGGTACCTCAACCCACAGGCTTTATTAGCTCACTTGACTAATTTGGAATGAATTATAAAAAAGTTCATTACGATATGTAAATGCACAGCCAGGGTAAAAATGTGCTGGATCTGCAAATATGCTGATGATGTACGACAGTCCATGTAGCCCGTGTTGTTTTATTTTAATGAACATGGCTGTCCCCGCAGACGGATAATGTGATTACCCAGTCCTCCACGGCCGCAGGATTGTCTCTTGTTTGCCGAAGTTGACATGTCCTCATAGTCAGCCAGGCTGTGTTTGCATGACTGTCACATCGGCCGCCCTTAATGGAGAAATTAATTACTGCTGGTGTCATCTCCTGCGACACAGAAGTCAATTTGATCGTGTTAACCAAATGAAAGGACCACTTGATAGACCCGTCCCTTGTAATCATACTTTGATGGAGAGGATTAAAATGCATTTAGGCTATTTAACAGTATTCATTAAATACAACGTTATTGTTTCTATTTACCATTCTCACTCTTTAGCCTTGAAACACATTTGTATTGAGCTGTACATTGAAAAATGAAATCAAATGAAAGAGACTATGGCAGGCTAAAAAACACAATTGTGCCATGTGAGAAAACCACGGCAATCAACAGGCACTAATATCCATTTTAACAATGACATTTCATTTTTACAATATGTCAATATCCCCCTAGCCTGACTCCGCCCAACTATTGCTCTCAGCTAAAAAAAATTGCTGACATAATAATCTAGAAACCCTGTTCACATTAACGTTTTCACAACCACCCTGCTGGCGGATCAATCAGGGTGGTTTAATACGATGACGTTGAAGACAAGTAGAGCTAGATAAAGCGATCCAAATATTTCTAGCAATACCGATTGGTTAAAGGCTGTCTAATAGTTATTTATAGGGAGAAATGATCCAGAGGTCTACACCCAGTATAGGTGTCTGGTTACGCCCAACTATAATATTTCTGTTCCTTTTATGCTAAATCAATTTAGTTAAACAATTACAGTATATCAACCGTTGTTTGAAATCAGAACTGGAAGTTAAAAAGCAGAAATAATTGTTTGCTAACGCCTCACTATTGCTGAATTAACTTTTGAGGGAATCCCCTGCCTGACTCTTACAGGTACACCCCCTTCCACCCGCCATAACACCAACCAGAGCTGTGAAAGGATGTCTTTGTTCGCTCCATTATGTGTTTTTTTCTTCTCTTCTACCAAAGTTCAATCCTAAGCCTACCCTGAACTCCCCTGACTAGTGCCATCTGAATGTGGCTTTGTCGCTCCTCGCAGGTTCCTCATATAGAGCTCAGCCCAAGCTTAGCTAATCACTCATAAATGTTGCTGAGCGGGCAGCCGCCACACACAACAAAACAAATGGCTGCCCGTGAACACCCTAATTGGCCCGCAGGTCAGAGCACAGCCACACAGTAGGTTTTTTATGCCTCTTCAAGAAAAAATAAACCGCACCTAATGGAGAGATAGAGAAACGGTGTGTGTGTGTGTGTGTGTGTGTGTGCGCGCAACCCTGTGTCTCTATAGCACTCCCTCTTCAGTATAGTGGTTTGCAATACTGCGCTGGTTTGTGAATTGTTAAAGAGTAACAAAGCTGTTTTGTGCTTAGCAGATAAAAGGCCTGTGTACCAGCGAGGTCGGACACTCCATAAATATGTTGGCTCTGCTTATTACAAGCTGTGTCCATGACAAAGGACAAACAGCTGGGAGAAGAAATGTTACATGGCAGGAGTGGACAAGGGCCATTTTCAGCCTGGCTGGTCAAACACTAGCCCCAGAGCTCTCTCTGCTAAGGCTGTTTACTTGACCCACAGGAGAGAGAGAGGAGAGAAAGGGAGAGAGAAAGGGGGGTGGAGGGTGACACATTAAGCCTCTCCCGCACTCACTTTTTGCACTGTTTTGCACCCTGACCCTATTTGTCCTTCACTTTCTCTCCCTCTCTCCCTCCAATGACATAGCCTTGGAACAACATCTAGAGAGAAAGGTGACACAGTGACTCAGTAAGCTCCCACTTTTTTCTCTCTCCATCTCTCTCTCTCTCCATCTCCCCCCCCCTCTCTCTCTTTCTCTCTCGCTATCTCTCTCACTCTCTCCAATGACAGAGACAAAGCCGTGGAGCAACGTGGCCAATACTGAGGAAGGGTCACCCATTACCCTGTGATACTCTTCATTAGCTTCCCACCTGTTTCATCCACCTTTCTTAAATGCACTCCCTCCTGCCTCGATGCTCAGTGTTAGCTAGATAGTCAAGTAAACTTCGAGACAGTATACAATTACATATTGACATAACTGCTTGGCTGTCAGTTTAGCAGTGCATTTACTTTGCCACACGATTCATCTCAACATAACACAATACACTGTACTTTTTTCAGTCTTCTTTACTATGTTGTAACAATAGTTTCAGCTCAATAATCTGGACTGGGATGTTGCACTCCTCTGTACCACTGTGCTACATTAAACTGTCACAACAAATTTCCTCAGCAAATTATATACACACAGTATTGTTTTTAAATGCGTTCTTTTGAAAATCTGAGAAAATTTTGAAATCGTTATTTTAACTGTTGGAAGTGAATTTATCAGATTTTTTATTCTAATAATAATAATAATTCTAATAATAATATTTTAATAATTGTACAACTTTTAATCTATTTTTAAATATAGGAACGTATATCCTTATGGGATTTTGTATTAATCGTTACTATATCAACAGACCTCTAGCAAATAAAAATGCTGTACTCGTATCAACGAGATGCCGTTTAACTTTCAATAAAAAGAAAGAAAGAAACATACAGTACACAATAGTGTCTCATTTGTCCACCAATTAGTGTAACTTGTACATTGTTTTACTCAGGCATCTTGACAGCTCACTGTACAAGGGAGGACCCCTGCTGGAGACTTGTGTTGTGTTGTGTTGATTATTTAGTCATGCAAGTTATGAGATTCCTTATCAGGGGTGACCCTCTGTGTTTGTCCTCTGAGAGGATAAAATATGCTTTATTGGTTGTTCATCTGATTTTGGTGCAAAGCTTTCTGTTATGCTCATTCGACCAGGATTCTTAGGGGATTTGCTCCCTCTTCTCTTTGAGGTCATAAATTGCATGTGGATACTAAATCTATGTTTATAAATACTAATTGGTTTTCAGAAAATGATCTATAATATACAGTAATTAGGCATACAATCGTTCATGTTAACAATTTAAACATGCAGTTTATTTTGTAGTTTGCAGTAGTAGGTGCACAAGGAACAAGGAGTAACATGTTTTATTTCTTCCAGAGTTTATTTTTCAATGCCTGCATTTGGCCATGTGGTCATCTCTGAATATGACTTATAATGTTTTTGCTTCTGTCCCTCGCTGGTGTCTGTTTCAAGAGGCCTCATGCAAAATGAATTAAGGGGTATGTATGAAGGAAACTTAAGTCCCAAGGGGGGAGGATTTCTCTAGGTGTATTTAAGAGGCATTGGTTGTAATTTCTAAGCCCTTGTTTTTTTGGTAATTAAATACCATCTGAATATTTAACACTATTGTGTTGGTCGGCAGAAAAACGAGTGCGGTGTCGTTTGGACTATCAAGTGACTATTGTTTCATAAAATGAGATATTAACTGAATTGAAACCCATCCCCAGTCACATTCGATAATTTATTTACATAATTAGGTCTTAATTTTAATTCTCTATGCAAATATATGCCCCTTTCAAATTGCATTTAAATGTGAACTGGATCCACTGTCAGGCCTAATGGGAATGTATTTAATTTCATTATCTGTAAAGCATGGCAAAAAAACATTCATGGCTAAATGATAGCAAAACAAAACCAGTAGTGATGATTCAGAAATATTTTGTCACATGCAAGAAAAAGGAAACCGAAAAAACATTTCCTCCCACAAGACTCATGTTTTCACACCATCCCAGAGTCAGGTTGTGTTGATGCTGGAGAGAATTATACAGTATCCCTTTCTATTTAGATGTTCCATACTAGGGAGTGTTATCTCTTGTTTCACTTTGAAAAAATAAGGAGTTGTACTTTGAAGGCACGTATTGCCATCTATTATTCCTTGAAATCAAATGGGGTGGGGTGGGTGATAGGGCAACTGAGAGAGGCAGAGCCTCCGGTCCAGTCCAATGGCAGCCTTTGTAAAGTGAAGGAACACAAACTCCAGGACAGGACAAAGTCAGAGGAAATTGACCTGCTTGATCCTTTCTCCGAGAGGGAGGCGGTACATTGCCTTTCATCTTCTCCCAAGGGCCCAGATCTTTGGGCTATACTTAACAAACAAAATACTGTCTGAGCCCAACTCAGGGCTGTGGCTGTCTTTACAGCTGGGAGATGCTGATACATGGGGTGGCAGTGGGCTGGTAGGAAAGGGGAGGGGGGTAACCTGAGACAGACAGGCCTCTGGGCCAGGGAAGTAGCCAAAAGGGACAAATTAGCTTTAGACAATAGGAGACCTTTTCCACCAGGGGGATAATTAAACGTTTCTTCATCAAAGCTGAGACAGTTTGCAAGCTGTTCATTTTGTAATTCTATCATGTTTGCCCCTGAGATATGCATTCTGTATTTTGTCACCCCTACCACCGCCAACACTACAGCCCCTTCTTCAATTGTCATTGCCATTAATTGAGATTCTGTTTGATTGCTCTGTTGGGGGTGCTAATTATACAGAGTTAGCTCTGGTTTAATTGAGGTCTGTGGAAACAGAGGTGGTATTGGAGGGTCACCATCTATAGTACATGCTTCTTCTTAACACACTACACAAAGACCTTTGTTGTCCTACTCAGCACGAGAGGCATTCAGCAGAAGATACATGTGCTGATATCATTCCGTATAGTGTTTCGTATATGTGTATCAGTCACAGCCAGAGGGACTGTAAATGAACCATTGTCTATGCCTATTTTTCCAAACTCAGGCATTGAAACTGGAATATGTTTCCAGTTACAGTATATGACAATGGTTTCATGATACAGTACAGGTGTTAAGGTCAGAACTGTGCTTCTGTCTATGTGTGCGTTTGGTTTGGGGTCGGGCATCAGGGGGCACTCATATGTGCATGCATGTGCGGTCACGGGTGTTCATTCATTGCAGAACAACGCACAAGTAGAGGCAATGCTTCTGCATTCTCCTGAATGTGCGCATGGATAAAAGACAATGTGTGACGGGCCTTTTTCCCTGTCCACTGAGCTGTAGACCACAGGGTTTGTTGTGTGCCTTGGATCACAAGGAGGAGGCTGAATGATGTTGCCCCAGCACTGTGAAGGCAGGCCATGCTTGGCTGACTCCAGAACAGCCTTAACAGGATATCACAGAAGAAACTGTGGCTTTTGTCCAGTTTCCCTTGAAAAAAAGAAAAAAAAAGCTGTGTCAAAGGGATTTGGGAGTATTTCTTTTTCAACAGATGCTACAACACTGTGCAGCACCCCTCTGGAAACCCCTACAATGGTGCCTATCTAACCTGGTGACATCATCAAAGGGTGTACTGTGTAGGGCTTGAGTGTAGAATTCAGGCCATTACACTACCAGCAACATGTCTCTTTGG
>JAODUG010000007.1:2811543-2818345 GCA_027564795.1 Aphredoderus sayanus
AAACTCATTCATCATTTAGATGTATCCTTCTTTTCCGATTAAACGCGATATAAAAAAATACGTGTGTGTCTTTTAGAACTTGACAGTTTAACACTGAACTAACCTGTTGACAACCCCTGCGTGTTCCATTGCTGAAAGAAACATATAGCCCATTTTAGACCAAATCACCAATAGACACCGTCTTTTGCCAACATCAGATGAAACTCTGATTTGTTGCTCTGACGCAGTACAATTCATGTTAATGAATTTTTAATATCCTTAATGACAGGAGAGGAACGATGTAATTAAAAGAGCAAGTTAGGAAAAGCGCTGACTCCAACTCTTTATGGGGGCTGTTTTAATGTTAGTTTAATTGGAACTAACACATTATCTTAATGAACAGATTGCCTTCAAGGAGAGCATTTTCCCTCCCCTATACCAAGCTAAACCCCGCTACTATGCATACAAAGACATTCCTTTTCACCCTTTTACGAGAGAGAAGACATTCATATGATTGTTTAGCTCTACCTTGTTCCTGTATTGTTACGTTATTAATGTAAACACATGCTGTAATTTCACAAGACCTATGGGACAACGCAGGAAGCCATCTGCGAGCAGGAGATTGCACTTCCTGTAGAAGCTGCCTGGCATGAAATCCATGCATAAAGGCAAACGTGGGCAGCCAGCAGATAAATTGACCACTCCACAACCTTGACACCACCGACACCTGGACAGCTATCGCCTCTACAGTATGTCTGACTTTACTCTCACTGAGAGGAAAACATTGGGGGGCTGACTTGAGGGGAGGGTGTTTTAACACTGGGAAGCTTTGGGCAGTTGAGTTTAATTTGGGATTTACAAGTGACATTGTGCCCCGATGGCAGTCTTCTTACTGGGCCGGGTTTATGGAGTGAGACAGTGGGGTCTTTTCCTTGTGATTAGGAGGCCTGCGACCAACCATGCACAAAGTATTATAGCCCACAGCATTATGTATCAGAGTTTACAGACCTGCTCCATCTCAGACCCCTTCATCAGCCACCAATCACAAGCCCACCTTCCTCACACCTAAGGAAGGTCAAGGCTCTTAAACAAGTCAATAACAAATGAAGATATGTAATATCTCATTGAGGTGCTGGGAAATGATTTACAAAAAATAAAACATTTGAAAGGACATAATGTGAATGAAAAAAAAAAAAAAAAAAAGGCCTGAAGAAACAGATTAAGAATATTAAACGATTTAGGGTCTTCCAACTAAGGGGGGAAAGTAGAGTATGAACTGTGAACAGCCACATGACGACAGGGGGGGCTTATCTCCCAGAGGCTGTTTGGCTTAAGCCCCGGCATTAATACACTGATAGCCTACGGAATAGCCAAGCATAAAATGAATGTGAAAGGATGAAGAAACAACATGAAAAGGGAGGAAGAAAGAGGATGAAACTGGTTAGGCCTCCCGCTTAACAGACCAGAAATATAGAACTAACAGCGGAATTACAGGGAGACTCTTATTGATATGAGTGCTATTTTTGAGGCATGCTTTTTGTTACTACCTCACAAATAAGACCTCAAAACAAATAAAAATAACTTTTTTAAGTTTTAATTGGAGAAAACATGAGCATATGAGATATTACCTAAAGTACAATACTAGGATAGAATAATATAGGTACATCAACTAATTGAATTTAATATAAACATCCTGGTCAAATAAAATACAAGACAGAATTAAAGAAAATTAATCCCTTGTACAGCCTTTGTAACCCCTAGACCACTGTAGAAGCTTTTATCCTGTTATTTTATTGATTACAAAATTCCCAGAGGCACTAAAACGTATAGTCAATGATTAATGTCCCTCTCAGAAAAAGAAATTATATGGAATAAATTAAACTACTGCGGCAGCAAATTGAAAAATAAGAATGTAAATGAGCTTTGAATACTTAATATCATAGAGAAAAATAGGCAATGAGGCCCAAAAATGATGAGGGATTGGCACAGAAACATGACATTAGCTCTAATGGCAAAGAGTAGATTTTCACTACTGTCAAAATTTAACTGTCGCATCTGATTTTCTGCCATGTAAATGAATAATGGGGGACAATGTGTGGCAATTGAAACTGCTAACCTTGTTCACAAGGCAAAAGGTATGAAGTCAATGTGGCCTGTCACTGTTCAAAGAGTGAAATAATAGAAAATAGAAATGCATTATTTCATGTTCGTGTTCTAATTTTATGTTAGCTCGAATATACAGTATGTTCTACACAATGAAGCGGCTTTTGCATTTCAGAAAATAAGGAAATATTTCGTAGTTGTATTGTAATTACTGTGTAACTGTACACAGTAATTACATATTTACGTATGATATCCACACATTTTTCAAACTTATTTGTTTGGAATGGAAGGGAATTTGTATGGAGGTGAAAAGATAACAATCAATTTTGTTAGTGATCTCTTTCCCCCAGCAAAGCTGTTTAAACATCTGCATGGGTATGAATATGTCGGACAGTTGTTTGAAATGTGGTCTCATCCTACTTCCTGCTACCACTCCCTGCTTACCCAGCGGAGAAGAGGCGAGGCGTATGGATCTGTCACTTGGAACCTTTAATTATAGCGGCACAGTATCAGTTACAGCAGCCTTGCACAGATGCTACAACCTTCCGCAGCTTGACTACTCTACCTTAGTTAATCTGGGAAGGAAGGGCACATACAATACTGCCATCAGCCAATTAAATCATGGGGACATGTCGGAGCCGCAGCCTTTGCTGTCGTCCAATCCCAGCTCATAATAAGCGTCACATGGCAGCTGCTTAGCATCCTTATTCTTATATTCGAATCAAATATTGTTATTTGCCACTCGCTCTCCTCCTCTCTCGCACGCTCTCCTTCCGGAGGATATAGTGAGGTCTGCGCGTGCAGAGCTAAAGACGCTATAAAAATTGCTGAGGTATAAAATCGAAAGTGCTCAAGCTGTCTGCTGGTGGAATGGCTGGCTGGCTTGGGCCTGTTGGAAGTGGTGAAGAATCTCCAGCCAAGACCCACCAGTGCTGTAAATCAGCGAAAGTTTGGGCTTGTTTGTTTACATATCGCAGCCTTTTATTGTGGGCACACAGGAGCACACAGGAGCTGTGCTTGGCCCAGCCTATGGTATTGTATGGGTCATAAAACTAAAGAATGTAATGCTTGTGTGCAGCTTGAATCTGGACGGTTGCTCATGCCCTGACACTTGTTTACCAGTGACGCTGCTCGGTTGAGGAAATGCTGCCATCGCGTTCAAAAGAAAACACACAAGACTGACAAGATTTTTTATATATTTTTTTTTGTCATAAAACTTTAGAAACTGCAAGAATCCCATTGTGTTTAATAATACCTGTAAAATACACTGCCGAGTATTTAAGGATACTGTATCTCCCCACCGAGTTACAGCCAAAAGAAATCCAAAACGGCGCTATAAAACGCAGGGGGCGGTAAAAGGCAGTGCTACTTTTATTCCTTATGTGTAAAATCTACGGGTGGCGTGTTGCCCCAGTGCTCTAGCTTAGCTTAGGCCGAAAAAAAACATGCGCTCAGGTATTACTGTGTCTTGCCAGGCGTGCCTTCAGCCCAAACATGTACTGTATCCATGAGCGAGATCAAGCCTGCATGCTATCTTATCGGCCCTGAAAGTGGGGCTGGTACTGTAGAGGTGCCCACGGTCGATCATGCAGGCTGCGCTTGCAGGAGATCAAATGCAGGTCAGAGCCTCTTCTTTGCCCTTGCTTGTAATCCATAAGAGTGCTTGTGACTGTATGAAATGTGTGTGTCAGTGTACTGTATGTGTGTTTGTGTGCCTGTGCTTGTGCGTTGAGTACAGTGTAAAAAGCTGGAGAGTGTGTGTGTGTGTGTGCGTGCGTGTGTGTGTGTGTGTGTCTGTGTGTGTGTGTGTGGATGTGTGGGCGTACGTGTCTGCAGTGATCTGCTTCAGCGACAGAGGAAAAGTGAAGCCGACAGTGCCTGTTGTTTTGTGACAGACATAGGCAGACGCACAGGAAATGCACTGGTGTACCTTTGAGGAGGGGGCCAGTCACAGCTGAATCTCCCCCCTGATAAGTGCAGATAGTTATTTATTTATTTTCTTAGCCTGCGCTGGCCTGTTGACAACACTAGGCCACAGTGCCGCCATGCACAGAAGTTTGATTTGAGAAACAGGACTGGTTAAGACAAAATGTCTGCATGTTTTATCACTTGTATTCCTCAAAAAACACGACATGTTTTCTGCTCACACACACACACATGCGCACGCACACACACACACACACACACACACACACACACACACACACACATAGAAAAATGAGGGATGGAGGATAGAGACAAGTAAACAAATTCAGTGTCATCCTGTTCTGTCTTCACTCTACCACTTGGCATTTTAATGAAAGGGAATCCGATGTTACATATAGTGGTAACTACAGCAGGAGCCTCGTACCAGAGGGGAAAACTTAACTCCTCAGACCAATGCATTAAACATATTGTAGAATAGAGTGTAACATTTATCACTGTCATTCCTAGAGAGTTTGTGTAAATTTAAATGCGCTCAAGCGTGCTGATTCCCCCCCTCTCCACAATGTATGCGTACAATGCCACCCCAAAGCCCATTTTCCTGAAATCCTTCTCATTGTTCTGCACGACCATACCACCAAACAGCTATTCATCTTTGGGGAATATGCTGTACAGAAATGTCTTTGTACATGGGACTTTAGTTTGCAATGTTAAAGAATATTTCATTTTTCAACTGTATCATATAAAGTATCAACAAATGAAATATATGATCAACTGTACTGGGTTTTCTTTAGCACACTGCTATTTGCTCAGTTTCATTCATCTTTAATTAAGTAGTCTTGGCTAATATTCAGTGTTTTATTCTTACCAAACGACAACCAAAGCAAAGCCAATTGGAAGACAATTACATGTGAATCTGCAGATTATTCACTGGAAGTACTTTCCCCACAATTGTTGACTGGTGTAGAATGGTACAATAATGTCTTAAAGTGTAGGATATATTGGGGGAATAGTGCATGGCAATACCAGCTGACACACTGAACATTAGAATAAATTACCTAACCTTTACAACTCGCAGTGACAAAAATATAAAAAAATGACAGATAATGGGTTATTATTCACTCAGAGATTCTATACATAGTAATGATGTCATCAATAATGGCCATGATACCACAGCTCCTGCGGCTTTTAAAAAACATTTAAGGGAATTACATTTCTTTTTTTTTTTAAATCATCAGTCCAAGTCCAGGCCTAAGCTACTCGACTGGAAAGAAAGTCTTAAGGACTAAGGATTGCTACAGTTGAGAGAGAGAGCGAGAGAGAGCGAGAGAGAGAGAGAGAGAGAGAGAGAGAGAGAGAGAGAGAGAGAGAGAGAGAGAACATTGGGCACTGAGAGAGAAAGAAAGAAAAATGTGGCACATTATGTTTCTGGAAGCCTGTTACCAAACGGAGCTCATGAGTCAATTTGCCAAATAATGCAAGCAGAACTCAACTGAGGGGGCCATCAGTACCAAGGTGCAAGGTTGTCAGTGGCCAGCAGACTACCAATATATCTCATCTGACAAAAAAATAGAATTATCCTTCAGGGATATACAGTTGATGGTGGTTTAATGTTTGCCTGGACTGTGTGGCTGTACATGTTGTGTTTTTGTGAGCTGGAAACTTGATGTGACTATGACACACACACGCACACGCACACACACACACACACATACATATTCACAAGAGCCATCCATGCTTGTCACAATTGTGCTTTTTAATGGGCCTAAGTTGTTTGAAGACAAAGAGCAGGAAGCTCAGCCTGGGCTAAACAAGTGCTTAACTCCAGATTTCTACAAGGTCCTGCATGCATGTGCATGTGTGCCTGTGTTGGTCATGCATGTGCTGTACACCTTGTGTGTTCACGTGCACACAAGTGGCGTGGACATGCAAATATTTTTGTGTGCACAGAACACAGTTTCCTCGCAGGTTATAATGTAATGCGTGTAATGCATTTCTCTTCATATATGCATGTGTCATAAACGTGCATTACCTTGTAATTTTCTGCAAATCCATTGGTAATTTACATCAGGACAATAAAAATGGAGATTGAGCAGACAAATGCACTTGCACTTCTGTATTTTACTATCAACGCCGTTTATATGTGCTTAAATTAAAAATATTAAATAATATGTTTAATCTTTTGACTGCTAGACATTGATTGGCCATTATGTTCACCAAGAACATCCATTATAGAGCATGATAGGTGGAGCGTATTGTTTCATTTCAGGGAAAGGGTCATTTTCAGAAAGCTGTTTACTATGCCACTGCAGAAAATCTTAAATAAATTTAATTGTCTGCATCCGCCATCAGAAATGACTTTATGCATTTTGCTGCATAATTAAGAGCTTTCACATCCATAAACTTAAATCACTATGCACAGCTGCTGAGGTGTAATTAAAGCATTAAATATGTGAGCGATCAACTCCCGCCAAACAAGATGACACCGATGCTCCCGGCGCACGACTTAGAGGTGAATGGAGAGTCGGCTGGGCTTATCCTCCAAATTAACGCCGGCGCTACCAGAGTGCCTCTTTTCTTCCCTGTTTTCCCACTCTGGGATGTCATTCCCATAAATCTGACTGGGTGGCCTCAGCGAAAAGCAGTTGAACGGATGCTACCACCATTAGCTGATGATTTAATGATGGCGTAGATGAGGACATCCCTCCTCTTTCTATAATTCTCTCTCTCTCTCTCTCTCTCTCTCTCTCTCTCTCTCTCTCTCTCTCTCTCTCTCTCTTTTCATTGTCTGCCTACC
>JAODUG010000007.1:2821832-2831847 GCA_027564795.1 Aphredoderus sayanus
CTCTCTCTCTCTCTCTCTCTCTCTCTCTCTCTCTCTCTCTCTCTCTCTCTCTCTCTCTCTCTCTCTTGCTCTCTCCCTTTCTTAGTCTCATTCTCTCTCTCTCTCTTTCATTCACACACTGCATTCCATTCTTTCTGCATGAGGGCAATCAAAGAACTGAGACAGAGGGAGAGAGCAAAAAAGAAAAGACACAGAGACAAGAGAGAGAGAGAGAGAGAGAGAGAGAGAGAGAGAGAGTGAGAGAGAGAGAGAGAGAGAGAGAGAGAGTGAGAGAGAGAGAGAGAGAGAGAGTGAGAGGCGAAATTAAAAGGTAGAGACCGCGAACGCAAATAGGCTCTCAGCTTTAAGGTTATTAATGACTCCTCAAAAATGTGCGACTTTTCCAATCTCTCCAAGAAGCGCTTGAAAGAGCCTGCAGATGAAGCTGACCTTCACAATGTACTTTGGTCTTTAGTTAAGAAATTCACTCACCATTATGGCATCATTAGGGAAACAAGGATAAAATTACTCCATGGTTAATGACCTATAGGATCCCCACCAAAATTTGTTTCAGATCTAATAAAACTGCGCTTAACACACTTGAATGAATTATGAGGACTGCTACGCGGGGTATTAAAATGTGAGGAAATAGATTTTCTGAAGCTAGGAGGACTGGACTTTTCAAATCAGATAGTAGAATGGAATTTTCTGGGCAATAAATTCTACCATGTCTCAATTTCATTTTTTTTTTCTGTAGAATTTTTCAGGCCATGATGGGATCTGTGAGTGGGATGGCCTCTAAAAATTCATTGCCAATTGCCATCTCCTCCTCCATCCCCTTAAGGTAGCTAGATTGATGGATGAAGGACTAGATGGGCAAATAAGTGGCGAAAAGTGTAACTGAATGAAAACTCAATGTATGATGGAAATAAATGATTGGGCTCATATATAGATACTTTAATATCCCATGAGGCACAGCAATGAACTGAATAACGACATGTACATTTAAAAAAAAAAAAATCACAGCCAAATCAGTGATGTTGATACTAATCTTTTTATATGTTTGTTTTTGTCAGTGGTCTGCCAACATAAGTGCTTGCCAAAGCTGGTAATTAGCATAATATCAGGCCAGATCCAGAGGACACACAAACAATAGGAAGAACAATATATTCTGGCTACTGCATATATTGTATGATCTGTATACAGTACAACCAAACATCCACACATAAATACTGTATGTGTATAAGGTATGTAACCATGCTCTAAATGTAATTCATAACAAACCGTGTACAATGTATGCCCTAACAGAAAAACATTTCAAAGAGAGCTTGGTTTAGTATGGGCTGGTTCTAGCCCCTGAGAGGGGGTTTGTGAGCTAATGGCATTTGCTCTCTTTAAACTTTAATCTTTCCTATTAATTCCCTGCAACTGGAGAATGTGCGAGAGTTAATGTTCCATGAACGTGTTTCTCACTCTGCAATCTCTTCAAGCTAATTACCTTCAGGTGCTAAATGGGGGGAAATTGCAATCCATTTGGAAGGGAGAAATTTTACCTCCCCTTTGCCTATGTAACACAGTGGGTGCAGTTAAAAGGCTAGAAAACCAAACATAAGAAGCCAGGTCCTGAGTACATCTAATCAAAAACTGACAGCTCCTCGCAGAGCCTTGATTGGCTCTCCATTCCCACTGTAGCTCTGGGACAGCAAATCACTTCCTGTATTTTCCCGCCTCATCGCTTATCTCGCAGGTCATTTGGAGGTCAGCAGGTGCAGTGGTCACAGGAAACTGAACAGATGTTTGATTGACATGGATCATGCAGATTGGCCATCAAAGTCTTTAGATGTGAAAGGAGATGAACACTGAACAGCCTTTATGAAGGGTAAACATTGAGCATAGGAGTGCTCTGCTTTAACAAACTCTTAAGAAAATATTCATTAAGAAAATGTTGAAATAAAAAGAAACTGGTTTTGCAAGCACAAATGATAACAACTATACGTTTTTATGCATAACCCAGCATTAGTGGTACATTACAATTGCTTCTGATGTTGGTTGCTAATAAGTAACAGCTCATGTCAGGCTAATAACTCTGATAAGTGGGCTACCCTGTGGAGGAGGGCTACGTGAAGCGGAAGCAGAGAGATTGGGTCAGGGTGAATGAACAGTGGGGGTTCCTCAGTTTCTCAGAGAAGTTTAGAGCGTGGATGGACACTTTGTCCCCTGTTTGATCTTTGTCTTCAGATGCCACCGCAGGAAATTAAAGATGAAAGGGAGGTTCTGACTACTGTCTAATAAACAGAGACAGAATGGCATCAGTTGTCGATCCTATATCCGGTCTGTGAGTGTGTGGGGACAGTGGGTGTTCTTCTTTTCCTTTTATTTAAATGCCAGTTTGGGCAGTGCACATCGACATCTATTGAATTAGCAAAGCTCATGTGTAAATAGTGCAATAAAAAAGACCAGGCTTATCATACTATGTCTGCCTGTCTGTTTTGTATTGTTTTCACAATAAACTACAAAGCAAATTCAAAGTATAACATTTATGTGAATGGGTGTAATCCTATTTGATCTTTTTAAAGATTTTAACATCACATAGGTGCAAATGTTATTTTGTATAGATGTATAGTCTACATTTACCAATTCAATTGGTATCACATTTTGTGAGATAGAATTTCCTAAGCATAATGTCAAAAAAAAAAACTATCTTCAAACTTAAAAAACATACAACCTAATGAAAACCCTTGGCATGACTTGCCGTGAAATATAGCAGCAACTGAAAACATTTTCCCGACCATATATCTTGTGGGCAATAATAGATGAATTAGTAGTGGGGAGTACTGCAAACACTCCATATCTTATACAAACACTTGTAGTGACATCCCCCCGCACCCACTGTTTTGAGGAATCTCCCATCAACACTACTCCCTCCCATCTATCTCGGCAGCGGGGAGCGGCAATGAGAGCCCATGGCTGGGAGTCTGGGGACACATCAAACAAAGTGCATCGCAGATAACCGCTGCTCTGTTATTCTTGCGGCATATGAAAAACACCTCAGCGCTAGTAACTAAAACCCAATGAGTTACATTGCCTGCTGTATTGCACTGCGTGTGGCGTTTTGCACCATAATTTCATGTCGCTTGCTCCGAGGCATATGTAAACCCACCGTATACTAGTGATAGGCCACCGTGCATGCTCTACTGTTTTTTGTCTATCGTCCTAAAATGCCAAAGCTATTTTGTTGAACCATTAAAGGTGTTTATGGTCACGGAATGGCCCTGTCGTGTAGCATCCCTCAGTAGCCTCAAGTTGTCTGAGACCCTCCCTTGCAGGCTATTGAAAGGTTATTTTCTTCATGAACACTTGAGGGTCCACTGATCCCTTGCAAGTGTCTGTTAGAAAATGCATTGACATTTTATGTGAATAGAAAAACCCTCCTCAATTGACTCTCTTTCATTGCTCTTGAAGTTTCAGGTCATTATACTCGCGATAGAGGGACCACTCCACCTTTGTTTAAAGAAGAACATGCATGATATTTTCCTTTGCTCCTATACAGATTTGCCTTCCACTTTGCCTCTTAACTACAGATAGTAAACAATTTTAAGTGTATTTTCCCTATTTATACACCACTGAATATTCAATATTTTATATATATATATTATATATTATATATTCAATGCTATTTGGGGACAATAATGCAATACTCATATTTAGATGCAGACCATTATCAGTATCACACCTATATAATTGTATTATTAAAATATATTCATAATACATTTATTTCACTGTAGTTTCAAGAGAGCTATGGTGTTCACTAAGAAATCCCTATTAAGTTTACAATTACAGATGACGCCTGACTGATAGCAGACACTTTGGATCTACTTGTACGTCAAGCTTCAAGGTAAACTTTAAAATGTGAGCTTTTCATGAACACATATTTTAATAAATATATGTATATATAAAAATATATATAAAAATATGTATATATTTTGGAAAGGCTGAAAAAGTGCACCAGAGTTTGTGGTTCCCGGTGTAATCCCAAGCGCCCGTCTCCGGAGACGAGTCAGTTCAATGCAAATGCTGCACCTGCCATGGGTTGTAAGAGCTTTTGAGATTTCAGCGAAAACAGGGTTCACGTAATTTGGAAAGGTAGATTTGCCATTTCACGCACCAGTATCCCAGATATCCGTAAAGACCTGAAGACATTCCTGGATAGGATTAGAATTTTACAATCGCCAGGAAAATGACCTCAACCCAGGATGTCCCTCCTTCAGCTTCTCC
The DNA here is from genome assembly GCA_027564795.1 of Aphredoderus sayanus. Taxonomy (NCBI): domain Eukaryota; kingdom Metazoa; phylum Chordata; class Actinopteri; order Percopsiformes; family Aphredoderidae; genus Aphredoderus; species Aphredoderus sayanus. The sequence goes on from JAODUG010000007.1 coordinate 2,826,087, forward strand.
TATATACTCACTTTGTCCTCCAAAATATTAACTTTGAATGCCTACAAATTCACTCTCGCTCCCGGCTTTTATCTTCTCATGCATCTTATCATATAGGAGGCAGTATCGTCCACAGTTTAGCTCTCACACTATGCTTTATAAATGATGACTCAGTGTGAAACCTGTAAAGATGAGCTCATTGCCAGTCAGTGCACAGACACAATGAGTCAGGTGTGTGCTTCGGCGCTAACGAGAGGTGAGACAGCTATAGAATGGAACAGGACTGCAATGTTGCTAGCTAGCTGGTCAGGCTGAGGTGGCTCACTCTGATAACGTAGGTAATGGTGTTTCTGGAAGAGTGGGGCCAGATGAAACACGCCATGGGGACAGATACCACAGCCACACTGGCCCCTTCTGTCAGAAGAATTTCTTCTTTTTTTTCAACCAGGAAGCTATGAATGCTGAGGCTGAATCCCAAAATCCGGTTTTCCGCACTTTATCAGCGTGTGGCCCACCAAGTGGGGAGATGGTGGGGGGTGGTGGTGGCGGGCTGTGGGTGTTGTGATCCACTCAGCCGAGACCCTCCACTTTAATCCAATTTACAGCCTCCCCCAGCAAAAGATAATTACAACCCCTAAACCAGCTAGGAGAGGGACAGGAAGAAAAGGCCTGGCTCACCCAAACTGTGCCTCTGGCCCCCGAAGTCTCCACCTAGAGAGGGAGACCAGATATAAAGGGGGAAGGGGGTGCTGTGTCAGCAGAACTCAAGCGAAGGCATTGTGACAAACTAAGAATGTGTGTAGCTAATGAGGCAAAGTGATTTTTCTTCTGCAAATAGATGCCCACTGGGCAGGAGTACCATGCACCCTGGGACTTGTTTGCTCATTGATGTTCAGCAAAGATGTGGGCTGCGTCTGCGTGTGTGTGTGTGAGTGTGCGCGCGTGTGTTTGTGCGTGTGTGTGTGTGTGTGTGTGTTTGTGCGTGTGTGTGTGTGTGTTTGTGTGTTTGTGTGTGAGTGTGTGTGTGTGTGTGTGTGTGTGTTTGTGTGTGTGTGTGTGTGTGCAGTATAGCACTGTAATGTTTTTGGTCAGCATATGTGTGCAACGATCACAACAAATTGCAAAGGACCTATCTTAAAACACAATTGTGTACAATACAATATCATGTAAAATTATGTAAAAGACTATTCATGAGGTGTCTTCATCAATTTTACTATAAAAATGTAAATATTATTTATTTGGTTAGTTGTTTTTGTGTTGTTTTAATATTCTAATATTATGTTATAACAAAAACTATTATTGTTACAATAATTATTGCAATTAGTTATTATTAACCTTTTAACTGTAAGCTTTGCTGTGTACAATATATAATAATCATCACTTCATCAACTTTATCAACTGGATAATCAAACATTTTGTTTTATCCTGTTTGGACTGCATCCAGTCTTTGAAGTCCCAGTGAAGGAATGGGGTTAGCTTTTGCAAAAGAATGTGAAGAAATAATAATGAAGGTGCTCTGAGGGGAGCGGAAATGGTGTCCACTCCTAATTAATGGAAGGACAGACACTCCCCAAAGTCTCCCATTCACAGGCTCACAATGGACGTCTGCACCAAGCACAGCCTAGACTGGAATATGGGAGGACTGAATGAAAACAAGGTAAAAAAAAGAAAAAAGAAAAAAGAAATGTTGAGCAGTCATTCTTTGAGGGCGTTTCTCTCATTGTGCTTCTGTTTTATAGCGTCCTCCCGGGGCCTGTGGTCCTATAGTTCACATTCTATTCATTGACACTGTGTTCAGAGTCCCACTGGTCAGTTTTGTAAATATGGATCCTGGCAGTGTGTAAAAAGACTTATCGAATGCAGACCTTCTCCTGCATAAATGCTCTGTGTTCTCTCTCTCTCTCACACTCTCTCTCACACACTCTCTCTCTGTCTGTGTGTCTGTTTGACTCTCTCTCTCTCTTTCTCTCTCATCTGTGTCAGACACACACATGCAGTACAGTATGATAATTGGTTCTGTGCTATCGGTCTCTCTCTCTTTCTCTCTGTTCTGTCCGTTTCTCTTCCTGACACCAGGCTTTGAGTAGCTGGGGTCAAGGGCATTTGTGCAGTCCATTGGGCTGGGGTATCTGTACTGTATGTGTATGTGTGTGCGTGTGCGTGTACATGAAGGCATGTGCGTGGGCGTGTGTGTGTGCTGAGGGCGAGTTTGTGTTCAATTCAAGACAGGACAGTTCTGTGAGGGCCAACAAGAAAAGTGTGGACCCACCTGCCGCTGATTATCCTTCCAGTTAGAGAGGGGTTAGAGTTGACCTCTGAACTTCAGGGCTGCCCCACACCACTAATCTGTTAATTACCCAAGAAATGCCCTGGAAAAACTATAGCAATTGTACAAGCATGTGTGCATATGTGCACACGTGTGTGTATATATATATATATATATATATATATGTGTGCGTGTGTGTGTGTGTGATTGGTAGAGACAATGTGTGTGTGAGAGAGAGAGAGAGAGAGAGAGAGAGAGAGAGCTTGGTGGATGGTGGGGTGGCATATAACTGGCACATGCTGTGCACTCCATTGCAACATTTGCGAAGTAGGACACTTCAGCCATGGCTTTACATGGTTAGCCTTCCCTGTATTGCCTGTGTGTTCATTTGTCTTTGCCAAGCTTGATAGCATCCATTGACAGATGGGGCCACTTCTTATCCAGTTTGCATGTTACATTCGGCCCCCTATTATACTGAGCACCCAGACATGGAAGTAGGGGCCTCCATGTTGTGGTAATAACTTGATTGTAGTTTAAAGGGACATTCCTCAATTTGTGTCTATAGAGCTACTCTTGTTGTTGAATCATCCAGCATTACAAAAACATGAGAGCTTTGAGTTTAGAGATTTAAATCTAAACTTGATCTAAACATGTGCGCCATTAAGCATTAAAATTTTACCACAGACCTTAAGATTTGCTTTCTAGGGCATTACTCTCTACTCCTCATAGGCTAAAAGTCTCATAGGCTCATGCTGTTCTCTACCCCTGTGCTTCCTTCACCTTTGCGGATAACTGTGTTTCAACATAAACAGTGAGCTTGTGAATAAATCTGGTTATATTAATATTCATCTTAAATTTGAAAACAACATCTGTTACTGCACACTATTTACAGAATTGTTTGACAGCAACATATATTTGATTCAATGTATCTTTAATTGTGATATTTTCTGGGTTAAACACCACAAGGTAAAGGAAAATATTATTGGACTGTCAATCATCATTATAATAGCCATCTACAGATAATACAAATGTAATGAATCATATTGTTTTTGTTCTTTTGATTAGAGTCCTGTAAAACAAAGAAAATGCTCTAAAAGGTTGCTTTGACTGGTGAGGCAGTTGATAAGTGGGGCAACAAAGTCAATTAGTTCTGTGTTTATTAGTATGTGACAGGTGCTGGGTCATGCAGATTAACTCACAACCCTTGGAGGGATAGCTCAACAATAATGGTGAAACATGTCCGTCCGACCAGAAAGTAAAGGTAGCAGTAGTAACACAGCAAAGCCTGCTCAATTAATTATGTGGATTAATGAAGTTCTGCTTGATTACATGTTGATGCCATTAAAACGCCTATTTTTCCTATGTGACATAATGGACAATCGTACATAAATAATCCTGTGTGATTAAGGGGACTAACACATGTTATAAAACAGTCCTTCTTGATCCCACAATTGATTAATTAAGTCTATTGCCCTTGATGAACCATTCACTGGTTTCATTCAGACTTGACCTCTAACCTTCAATGTTTTCTGACAGGAAGGATATTGATTCAGAGGAATGGTTTATATTCAGCAACTGATACAGTATTGCTTTAAAAACACCAGCTGACTGATTTCCTTGTTATAGATTTTGAAGGTATTGTTTTCTCACTTTTCAGATTAAATGTGTGCTCGAAACTTCAAACTACACCCTTTTAGAAAACTATTATAGTCAATATTTGTCAAGAAATAATAGCCTAAATGCTGTCTGAATGGTTGTAATGGCAAAAACATACTGTCACCTAGTCCACTGGTAATCGCTGTGCTTTTCTTGTCAAATTAAATTATACTAGAATGGACATTTCAAACATAATATGGATAGATTTTGTTCTCATAGTTTTCCATAAATGTATCACAGCTGCAGTTACAACAGTCTGTTCTTTTTGATTTATACAAATATATCTTTAACAGGCATATTATTCATTATATGCATACATAATGCATATACATACATCATTGTAACATCATCTTCACCTGAACAAAGCACTGTGGTTAGACTAAAGTGTGCACACTATGGTTAAGCTATGGTCACAGCCACCTAGCAATAGCTTGATCCAGTTAATAACTGATACTGACCTATAGTGTTGACTGTTCACCTCAGTGACTCTTACTCTGTCAGGCCCACAGCAGGTCTGAGCTTGTTCACACAGCTAGTATTGCTACTGGTTACCCAGGCAACCATGGTGGTTCACACAGCAGAAAGGTAATATGCTGTATGCCCTCACAAAATATGTTTTGTTGTGTAAAAAGTATACTAATGTTATGGTAATCATTTATAATTATAATAATAATAAATGTTTACTTTCATTTATGATGCTTTTTGTTTGTACAGTGTCTATTGATATATTTGACCTTAATTGACTATACTTGTGTAAATCATTATGAGGCCAACTGTAATCAGCTCTGTTAAATGTTAAACTACCAAAGTCATAACACAAACTCAGCATAGTTACTGACCTCCAAATATCATTTTTCAGTTCATGATTTACCAAGATAGCACAACACAACCCCTTGCCCCTCCCCATCCTGTTTGGCAGAATACCATTGGCTGGTGTTACTGGTGTCATTCAATCTGCCTTATCCACACACAGAATAAAATATGAGTTCAGCAGCAACATTATCAACTGTAAGGATTCATGTGAACAGAAATCCCTCTGGCAAGGTTCGAAACAGCACTGATGTGTCAACATATCAAATAACCCCAGTGAAATGCCAGGCTTGTATTTGTTCCTTGTTTTGGTGCGTGTTGAACAAGTCTGCGTGGGATTGCTCTCCCTCACCCTGTAGTCTGTCCTCTGGGTGCAGAGAGTCTGAGTCACTCATTGCACATCAGGGTCCCTTCCCCCAGGTGTCTTGGCACTAGCGAGGCAGCTTAACAAACTGTAAAGACTGCAGCTGAGCAGCACACAAACTGTTTTCTCTCTACAAAGGGATTTGCTCCAACAAATGTCATAAGCCTATAATGAGATAGCTGATCTCGCTAGTAAAAAAAAGAAAAAGAGAGAAGAAGAGAAAGTGCTTCCCCTCTCCACCTCTCCAGTCAGTGGCTATTAGAGTCAGTCAGATTAAAAAAGGGGGAAGTTTCCCTGTTTTTCTTAGAGGCCCTCGGAGGCTGGCCAACATGACAATGCTGGTCAATTAATTGGTGAAACAGTGAAAATCCAATTAATGTGTATCAAGCTGGCAGTTTTGCATGATGATGGCTCATTAGGAGTCCGAACTGCGGGTGGAAAAGTAGATGGGTGGAGGGGTTTAAACCCCGCTCATTAAAGCTATGTCTTTCTCTGTTGGGGTTTTAGGGCCTGGGACGGATTATTTATGCAACAGGTTCTGAACAAAATGTAATGTTAATGTTATGCTTATTTGATGGTGTTGCATTTGCAAAAGGAGCTGAGCAGATGTCTTTTGATTGTCAGCCAACACAGTCTCTCCATTTCTTGATTTAAACACATAGGCTACATTTTGTGCTAACATATGT
>JAODUG010000007.1:2832167-2842588 GCA_027564795.1 Aphredoderus sayanus
GTCTAGATTTTGTGCTAAAATATGTAGACACAACACACACACATATATATATATATATATATATATATATATATATATATATATATATATATATACACACACACACATACAGACATCTTACAGAGATGAACACTGTGTCCTCTGTGAAAAATGTAAAAATAAATAAATGGTAGTAAGTGAAGTTGAGGCAACATTAACTTGCCTTAGATGGGATTAAAAGGAAATATGATTGTATTGATACAATAACAGTACACGTGGTACTGTTTGCACCACACTGTGTGACACATATAGAATGTGCCCTTACACTTCCGCAGCCAAACCCCTGTTAGTCCAGCCTCTGCCTCCATGTGTAAGACTGATACTCTTGCCACACTCTCATAGAATAATGTCACTTTAATCTTGTTTGGGGCAAAATTGGAAGTGGAGTGTGTCTACTTGTTTCCTGAGATTACTTCATCTTTCTTTCGGCAGCGGTGTGTGACTCCACCGCCTGCTCTCCCCTGGCATTGGATGTCCCATTACCCTTCACACGCTGCAACTTTCTGCTGTTTGCACAACGCTGGCCACGGGACCCCTGCAGAATTGCACCGCACCACTGTTGCCATGGTGTTGTTTTCTATACTATGTTGATTTTGGTTGTAGGCCTGTGTTGTGCATGGAGGCGTGTTAAAATGTTTCTCTGTATACCTGGACTTATTATTAGCTGTCCGCTTGTGAAATGTCTGACAAAACATATAGGCTGCAGTGAACTGCATTACTTAGAGACCCCTTTCAACATTCTATATGCTATAATATTGCCAAATACAGTAGTAAAATATGTATCTCATTTAGGGATTATCATCACCTAATATAATGATTTGGACATTGAGATGTAGTACAATATTACTTGCATGGTATATCCCTGTACATTTACTATTTTCTACATTTTTGCTTGCATATATCCTCCAATGTAACACATTTAACACTTAGTATGTATTTATACATATACACCAATTGTACATATTTACAAACATGGGCATTGTCATTTGGATATCCTTGCTTGTGGATTTGTTAGGCTTAATCATCTGTTTTTTTTATTTGCATATGCTTATAATAATTTCCTGTATTTTAAATTCTGGCATATTATCTCTGTTTAAGTGAATGACTTGCAGTGCGTCAGCTTTGGCTCTCTAATGAGGCCTGATACAGTACACACATCATTTTATAGAAGGGCTTGAAGCATTAATATGCATTTAATGGTTTAATACAAACAATATTTTGCATTTGTAACTCTCCAAAAATAACAATATACAAAATAATGATGTACATTTAATTATAATTGATTGCAACACAATTGGACATACAGTGGAATGTCCTCATAGATATCGACACACATGTACACACATCCAACCAATACTGTATATCTAAAATCAGCTTCAATTCACTGTTTATATTGGTTTCCTACTGCATAAAAATCATGTTCTCTAGCGATCAGAGCTGCTGTTTCAATATGTGTAACAAAGTTTGGTTTTCTTTCCATATGGATGTAGGTAGAATTTTAAACATCTTTGGTATGGCCAGCCTTGCGCTGTTTGGGAAAGGCAGTGTGTTTTTCCCCTCACTTCCTAATAATCTATTCTGTTCAGCCAGCCGCATACATTGACAAATGTTTCCAGCATTAGGTATTTACCCTGTGAAAGGTAATAGATGCAAGGGTTTAAAAATGCCTGCTGCAAGAAACAGCATGCACGCTGGCAAAAATATCACTAGCAAGACATTTCTCACTTCTTCACAACAGGAAAGCAGTCTATTTGCAATTTCCAGTGTCTCTAACATGGGCCATAGAAAACATTTTACAATGTAGTAGCCTACTTTTTTTTGTCTGTTCTCAAACTTAATTTTCTGTCTCAAACTGCAGTTTCAATATATATAATTATTTGACATTTTTTGTGTGTAAGACATATGGAAATATAATATATCTGCGTGGGGTCACACTAAACTTCAGCACAGACTCACCTATACTGCTCCAGTTCTTGAGAAATAAAGCAGCTGCTTGGATTAATATAATAAACATAAGAACTTACAGTACATTACAGTGATTCTGACAGACAAGTAACGGATGTATCTATAAGCTCATGGTCTTATGATAGTTTATAGTAGTCGTGAAACGTTTGTTTGAATTCTTTCTCCTGATTAGATGAGCATTTTCGTTGTGCTACTCTAATGAAAGCTGTGACAATGCATTAATCAGGCAGTTTGGTTCAACTTAACTTCCATTCCTTCTTTCCTATACCTTACCCCCCCCCCCCCCCCACTCTCTCTCTCTCTCTCTTTCTCTCGAAGTTGACAGAATTTTCAACATCAAGAAATGATGTTGAAAAATATGACAAAACTAAAATGGTGTCAATGATGCAATAATGTAACCTTTTGCTCAGCAAAACTTCACAAGTTGTTGCAGTTTTTCAGCTACATATTTCCCACCATTTCATCAGACAGAAACTGTACTGTATCAACATTTTAATGCCAGAAAATACAACGTCATAGTGAAAGTTCTTAGTCCCACAAGCATTTCAAACCATTTACATTTAATAATTAACCAACCATCTTTGACATTTTGTTTTGTCATTCCTTTGTCATTCCAGGAACAAAAAACACACCAAAAAAAACTACCTATAACTCCTAACAGTCAAACTAAGAGGATATATTTTTAAACGGTATGTAGAAACTAAATACAATAGAAAAATAGTAATAAACCACATTTTTGTTGTTAGAAGGATAATGGAAAAGTTAGGAATCAGAACTATTTGTTGGGTTTGTACCCTGGTAGGCTTTTCATAACCTATCAGGGTTAATGGATAACTCTAGTGAGAGACGCCTCTGTTCTTAGGCAAGACAAAAATGACTACAGGCAGCCAAAGAATTTGGTGGTCAGTAACTGTAGCTGTTTCCCATACATATATTATTATAGCAATAGCAGCGGTGGTGATTGAATTTTTGACCTTTTGTTGAAATGGGAAAGGAGGGAGGGTTGTATTTCAATTTTTGTTGTGTCATTTATGTCTCAAAATAACTACGGGGATGAAAGATCATGACTTCATTCAATTATAGTGCTGGCTAAAGGCTAAAGATTGAAGCATTCTACATGAAACCACATGTACATAATCTGAGCTATGTATTGATGCTGTTTTCAGACATTTGAAATGGATTGGTACAGATTAGGCTGGCAATTCCTATTTGCTCTTAACCACTTGTTTCTTTACAGTTACAACAAACCATTTTAACAAAGAAAATAAACAGTTGGCGTTTCAGCATGGACATTTACATACAATTTTTTCTGACCCATTTTACATTCATTTGTATTAACTCATGTAAAAGTATATTCTCAAGACAGACCTGACCCTGGTTCTCCAAAGCAGTGCACTCATCCAACACCCGGTGGAGAAACGTTTGGTGGCAGAACCTGGCTGCTCTGCCAATCAATCGCAGGGCTCACATTAAAAACTGCTGACAGCTGTGGGAGAGAGTTCCCACTTTCATCTAGCGCCGTCTAGCCCCCCAGCTAACCCCGCCATCACCCTCTCCCTGCTCAGACCTGCTCTCTTTATTAAACTGTGTCGCATCCCACAGTCTGACCTAGGGAGCTGCCCAGCCACGGCTTGCACTTATCGACAAACTTTTGGCTCATTTCATTTTTGTTATGAAGAACACTTCACATGATAGCCTTGAACTGAGGGCCCTCCATGGTGATCAGCCCACCCAGCCACGCGGCTTGGTCCTATCAGCCTGTATGCTGAAAGAAGAAAAACGTGTGTGTGTGTGTGTGTGTGTGTGTGTGTGTGTGTGTGCGTGTGCATGTGTGTGTGTGTGTGTGTGTGTGTGTGCGCGCGCACGTGTGTGTGATATAACAAAAGAGATATCAAGAAGCAATTAAAAAACAGAACATGTCAGAGAGAAAGTATTAGGAATTCAAACCCAACTTTAACATGTTTTAGGTTGTGCCTCATCTATTTTTATTGTTGTTGTACCTGTGTTCCTGCTATATCCTACAAGATTATCAAACAATAATATTTTTAAATAACTCTAATTAAATGTATTTTTAATACCATTTAATAAGCCATTTCTAGAACGGCCAAAAGTGAAACGGTACTAGTTGAGAATCGATGTACTGTAGGAAAGCTATGTGCTTACTGCAGGCCTCTACTGCCTCTTAGAGGTGGGAAATAGAACTGATACCTAAGAAAGGGCTGTTCACATTGTAGCAATGAGACTATTGTAACATCGGCATTGTGACTAATTGTTAAATAATTATTAACAGTCATGTGAATTAATATTGTATATCAAATTATGTTTAACTTTTTTGATTCAAGTCCTTGTAATATTTATTTATTTATTTGGTTATTTATTTGTAATTTCGTTATATATTTTCTGAGCATCAGAGCCAGGTGTTTGGTCGGTGTCAGGCACATCTAATCCCATTAGCGCTGCTGTTCCCAGGGTTCAGAGGCTGTAGTGTCTCTATTAGGCCCACTTTGTGTCTATTGTAAGGCTCTGCGTACATCTGAGGGCTCAATGCAAGTTAACCACATACAAATATGTAATGTTGCAATTTGAAAGTGGATACATTACATTTCATGAGACAATATGTATTATCCTATTTCACTGTACATGAATAGTGTTTAACTCAGCATTCTTCTGGAGCTTTTTTATGTGTAACCTTGGGAAATACTTGATCACTTTATTCAGATTATTATATACTTTATATATTCTGTTTAAATGTAATAATAAAAACATGCTAAATACATTTTACATGTTCTTTTAAAGCAGATAGTAAGACAGATTCTGGCAATAAGGATGGCTATGCAATATCCCTATGTCATTTTCTGTGAGCATTCATACATGCACTTAACCTTCTCTCCACCACCTAAACCCCTTGGGCTTGTTACCAAAGAAATATGTCGTCTCCATTCTCTTGTCCATGAGGTTTCCTTGAAATCTTGTCAAAAAGACAATACGATAGGAAGGAAGAGATAGAGTTCCCCGCCTCTCTTTCTGTGCCATGTTTATTTGCTGTGTCAAGGATTGAGAGATTACACTGCTTCTACGCAGCCAGGGAGGAATCTGGTCAAGCATCCCCTCAGGCCAAAAACGTCATTTGAAGAGACAAGGGAGGGATTATTGACACCTGCATTAGGCAAACTCCTGATTTAGGTGCATTTGCTGTGAGCAAGTGGCATTCATCAATCATTTATTTTGAACATGGAGATGCCATTTGCTATAATGGGGTTTTATTGTGCCGTGAGGGGACATAAACACAAACTGGTATTGTGTTACTGTAAATAGTGAACTGATATAATCACTTTGTGTGTCCAAAATATTGAAGCCATTTCAGTTAAGTGTGAGAATGAATGCACCATCTGTGGCTGGAATTCTATGCTAATTCTTAAGACTGTATGTAAACTGAGCATTTGAGGTGGTTTGGTTATGCATCGATTTTAATATGAATATGGTTTCTTAGAATTTAGACCATACAATAATTCACAGATGTAATGGATAGTGAAATAATAACACATGAGCCTGCATTATCCAATTATGCAGTAACGGTCATTCAAGGTAATGCTAATCACATTTTCAATGTATTCAAATTATACAGGCATTTATTTGTACATAATACACATAATAACATATTTCTGAATATGGCCGAATACCTAGATTTAATATGTTATTTTCTGCCCCTTTGCTGCCAACAGTCTATAGAAGCACATCAACAGTCAACGGCGGTGGGACAGGTAACACTAACCCACATCTGCTGTCAGGGTATGTGATTGATCACTGGCAGATAAGCATCTGAACGGACAGAGAACAGTACAGACATTGATTCCCAGAGGAGAAGATGACTTGTCACACACCAGCATACATACACCTCTGTGAAACATCTGTCAAAATACAGGGAACTGTGCCTCTGTGACTAACATGGGAACCCACACATCACTGTCACCTGCTTTACATTTCGCCTCAACCCACGAAAGTAAGCGGACACCGCACCCTTATGTTGAGTCTGATTTCTGAGAATTGAGAAAGTCTATGTTTTTCGTTTAAAGAAACACTCCTCAATTTGTGCCCTGTAAAATCCAATTCTGATTGTCACAGTTTTGTGAACAGCTGGGTTCCCAACATCACCAGTGAGCCGATGTTGAAATATGAGTTTCAGGAGGAGCAGCAACATGTATGGTATGTACCAAAAAAAGAAAAGAAAAGAAAAAAAAGATGAAATATAAATGTAATTTTACCAATAATAATAAGTCTTACAATATACCTACAGCTATGCAGCAGCACTGCAGGGCAATAATGTTCACACACACACACACACACACACACATATATATGGCATTACTATGTGTGAGCGTGAGTGTGTACATGCCACTGACCACATGTGATGCCATGCTTAAGAACAGGAAAGAGAATGTAGCATATGAAAAGTGAATGGTCTGACTGACAAAAGGGGGCCAGTTTGGAGTCGACAGGAAGCAAAGCATTAGTGCCCTTTATGTGTATGGCAACGGATTTCCTCATATGCTCTCAGTATATTTCCCCCCTTAATTAAAACAGATGCAGGTTTCATTGAGCGGTGAATCAAAGGGTGGTGCAACTCCAGAGAGCACTCTGAATTCAGTAACTGTGTGTGTGTGTGTGTGTGTGCGATAAAAGGGATTTGAGCTGCAGCCATTCCCATGATCAGTCACAGTGTTTATGTATCTTTATATATAGATATATATCATGACTGGTGTTGCCATAGGTTTTGTTTTTGACACATGCATTCACATGCACACTCAGATGAAACCTTTGTAAGGCTGGTTAAATACAAGCCCTCCCTATCTTGTGGCTAGTTATTTATTTTAAAACAATGACTTTTATTGCAATTTGGTTGTATTCAATATCCATTAATATTGTTTCATTCTGGAACCATATTTTCACAAGTGAAATTAAGAATTTAGAAAATTAGCTCCACCTTGTGGTAAATAAGTGAAACAGGCACTGGGCTCCTGCGCTTTAGCCCATGGAATTATAACAGTGGCAAACACTTCAAAATCAGTGACATGTTAATCGAATTAGGCTATCAATAAACTTGGCGGGTTCCTTTTAGGTTTAAGTCAGCACAGTACTCCAAATAATGTGAAATATTTTGTTCTAAAAGCTATGGATCTTTTTTGATGAAAGAGAGTGACGTCTTACATAAGTTTAACACCACCCTGGACAGTATGTACATATATCAGCCAAAATATAATTGGATATGGAGACCATTTTTCCACTGTCTCAGCCTCCAGTCACCAATAAAAACACACGTCTACCCCTTTAAGCTGTTTGGTTCCAGCAGTCACAATGACCTGGATGTCTTGCTGACTTGCCACAACTGTTAAAAACCCCTGTCTACACAGGTGCTTAGAGTAAAAGGCTGATCAGGCATGTTCTCACACTTATACACACACACACACACACACACATAGCTTTACTCTAACATGGCAGTTTTTTGCATCTGTTAAGATAGGTGAACTCACACCTAATGAAGCCAAATCAACTTCAATCTGACCTGTTTTCAGGTTCCAAGAGTTTCAAAGTTGCATGTAATAAGAGTTTCTGTGTTTACAGGCTACAAAATGAAAGTCTGCAATAGCGCATCCGGGTGATGAGTCCATTATGCATACTGATGGGACAATGTAATAATACTGTATTCATTTAATGAAAATACAACGCCTAAACCAAATTATCAGTAAAAAGATCTTTCTGTGTGGGAATTTCCCTCAAAACAGCCACTTTACCAAAACTGGTATAAGGTCATGTTTATCAGCCCTGTACACGGTGAACCGGAGGAGGCATCTCCAGTGACAAATCCCACCTTCTGTCTCTGCCGAGCTACACAGAGGGACAATAGAGGAACCGTCGGAGGGAAAGGGGAAACGCATTCTCCACTCTGGCCAACTTATATATGGGATCCCCTGCTCCACGGCTTTGTCATAATTGTCCTCTGGGTCAGGAGAGGACCCTATCCCTAACACGCTAATGACCCAACATTTTCCACACCATTACATTTCCTTCACGAGGGAGGGGCAAACCTGAACCGACTTCCCCCATTTCCCATCAATTATAAATCAGCCAATGGCTAGATAATTAAAAATGCAACATTATTTTTTCAACTCAACCAAAGGACAAGCCCTCTGTTCTGTTGCAGTAGAGTGGGATTTCCCTCTCGTGTTCTCCTCGGGGAAGGGCATCAAAAAGAGCTTTACACTGGAGATGAATTATGCACACGGCACAAATAATGGCAGAAATAACTAATCGTATAGCTCACGTAACGTTAGACGTCTGGCCCCAGCAAACTGACTGACAGAGGGGTTGATTGGAGACGCAGTGACGCTGATGTTATTAGACCCAATTTCTGGGGTTTGTTGTGGGTCTAACCTTGAAGGGGTACACCCTCCACTAAGGTCACTGGGAGAAGTGTATTGGTATACATTGGCATTGGAAAAGAATGAGCTGACCTGAGCTGACCTGAATCATGGTGGCTTTTGCTGAGAAACATTTGCCAAAAGTGTAATGATAGCAAGTGAAATGTATTTTCCAGTTCATCTTGTAAAATATAGGGCAACAATAGACAGATAAAATTATCCTCCTGTCGATAGCATGTGTAATGAGGGCTGTGGTTACAGCAACTAGCCTATTGTGAGGGAATCGTATTGTCTGACATTGTCTGACACTGACAATGATGACATTCCCAGAGTCCCTTCCCTCAATCACCACCATGTCAGATATACCTACTATTGGGGCTTGATATCTTTGGGACTTTCAGCTGCACGCTGTTACCTTTTGTTTATTAATGGAAGTGTGACAGACAGGGCTGACTCAATGAAGTACACTAGGAGATGAACAAGTTATTTTACAGTAGCATCTGTGTAACAGTTGTCTTTTTATTATTTTAATACAACATGCAATAAAAGGATAATTGGTTTGGTAGATGGAATATTTTCCAAATTCAAGTAAATGCATTTAAAATACATTAGCTAACAATTAGCTTATCAACAAATATCACTGAATATGCATCAAATTCAAATGCTACAGTACATTTATATTTGCTAATTATTTTTATCTTTCTGTTTTCATTGCAGCTTCAAAATAATGTTCTTTTTAATATATTAGAAATGTACTAATTGTACACAATGCACATTGTGAAAAGTATGTTAATTTAAATTGAAATATACACAATTCAACTTGTAACTGTAGCTACAAAAACTATTGTGAAGTAGACAAAGCATAATGTATCAATGGTTCACTGCACTCAGCAGCTAGAAAACAGCCACTACTAATCTGATATTTTAAAACACTTTAAATGTTATTACCCAGATAAATACAAATCTTTCTCAAAAGCTTTGTGTTTTTATATTCATCACAATTAATAAACACTGCTTGTTGTCGTTACGTTGTTTTTCTGATGTTTCAACGTTTTTCCTTAATTAACCCTTGTGATGTCCTTTAAAACATTTCTTAGTTTTTTTGTGCCTGTTGTCCTCGGGTTTCAAACATACACCTTGTTGTGCCAGCAGTGCACATCGTATGTCTCTGTAAGCTGTAGAATTAGGTTTAGCGCCTTCTATCTGCCACAAAGAGCTAGTGAATTGGGTCTGTTTTACCCGAAGGACATCACAAGGGTTAAAAGTGATCAGATATTTCCTCATTGCTGAGAACAAAACATTATCAGAGATAATAAAGACTCAATTTACTGTAAAGGATAAATGACAACAACAATGGGCAAATAACAGGCCTTGAACGGTAGTAAACAGAGTTTAGTGTTTGTTGTCAATCTCTGTCACAAAGATAGAGTACCTTTCTGACAGGTGCTGTGATTCATTTGACCCCATTGTATTCAAACAACATAGGCCTCTCAGACAGGAAGAGTAGGGCTAAACAAAGGTGCAGGTGAGTCTTGGACCTATGTGTGAAGGGGGTGGTGACTGTGTATGTAATGTGCGTGCATGCATGTATGTGCGCGTTGCGCGTGCATTTGACTGTGTTTTGTGGCTGCATTTGCACTGCCTAACCACAAGAGGGTGACCACTGCACAACAGTAAACTGTAATTGGGCAATATATCAATGACGCCATATTTTTCATTCCCATACTCATTCCCATGGGTATTCACGGACGCACCATGTGAGCTCTGTGTCGACAGACGCTCCGCTCCAGAGTTCGCCCAGTGTGCCATCCTGGATTATGCGTGGTCAACCTTTCCTGGCTGTCATTATTTGCGGATTAGTGCTGCCCTACACCGCCCTTTGATCTGGAGACGTTCTACAGAGAGAAAGGGAGAGAGAGAGTAGGAGAGAGAGAGAGAGAGAGAGAGAGGGAGAGGGGGAGAGAGAGAGAGGGAGAGAGATGGAGAGTGGGAGGCAAAAAA